>VDFB02105785.1:163759179-163802024 GCA_007258455.2 Sequoia sempervirens | reverse complement strand
TCTCTCTCTGTATCTTTGTCTATCTATCTCTATCTATCTACGTCTTTATCTCTTTATCTCTCTTTGTCTCTCTCTATCCCTCCCTGTCTCTGTCTCTATCTCTATAGAACTTTGTTTCTATCTCTATCTTTGTGTCTGTCTCTGTCTATCTCTGTCTCTTTCTCTATCTCTATCTCTGTATCTGTCTCTTTCTTTGTCTATCTCTGTCAGTGTCTTTGTTTGTCTCTATCTCTGTCTCTCTATCTCTGTCTTTGTCTCTATCTGTGTTTGTGTTTGTGTCTTCGTGTCTCTGTCTCTGTCTACCTCTCTTTCACTCTCTATCTCTCTCTATCTATGCCTCTCTCTGTTTGTCTCTCTATATCTCTATCTTTCTCTCTCTCTCTCTCTCTATATATATATATATATCTTTTTCTCTCTATCTTTATCTCTATCTCTATCTCTTCTCTGTCTCTATTTTTGTATCCATCTCTGTCTCTGTTTTGTCTGTTTATCTGTTTGTCTGTCTCCCCCTCCCTCCCTCCCTCCCCCCTCTCTAATTTTCTCTATCCCTCCTCTCTCTCTCCATCCCTCCCTCAATCCATCTCTAATTTTCTCTCTTCCCCCTCTCTCTATCTCTCTTCCTTCCTCCCACCAACCTTCCCTCTCTACTTATCTCTATCTAACCTATCCCTCTATACCTCTTTCTCTCTCCCTCCTTCCTTCCCCCTCTCAATCTCTCCAACTTCCTTCTTCCCTCTCTAATTTTCTCTGTATCACATATCTCTATCGCCTCTCTGTCCCTCTCTCTACTTCTCTCTATATCACCTCTATCTCTCCCTCCCTCCTTCCCTCTCTAATTTTCTCTATCTACCCCCTCTCTCTATCTACCTATCTCTCTTTGTCTCTATCTTTGTCTCTATCTCTATCTCTCTATCTCCCTCTCTCTCTCACTCTCTCTCCCCTCTTTCTCCTTCACTCTTTCCTTCCCCCTTACTCTCTCTCTCTCTCTCCTTCCCTCTCTACTTCTCTCTATCTCTACTTATAAGTGTACCATGATGTCAACATATTAAATACATATCATTAATTTTGATATATCCATTTAACCATTCATCATGTCTATGTGGCCCTTGCCACATATGATGAGTCAATAATTTCTTACTTAACACTATTGATGTGTACATGTCTCCTAGTATAGTCATTACAACTAGCTCTAGGCTTGTGGTAACATATACAAATATTTAACCATTTCTATTTTCCTACAATATCTTAGAACATCCTCCTCAAAATTACCATGTCCCTATATTGCACCACACAAACTCTACCTCTATTGCAAGTGAACTTGAATCATGATTCATGCATTGAGTAACACTAAATTTAGTGTGTGATATTGAGTTCTCTTCTAAAAATGTACAATTGATACCACAAAATCACTAGATGCAAACACACACACACACACACACACACACACACACACACACACACTATATTGCAACATTTGAAACTCACTATATCATATCACATTACATTTTGTAGCTACTCACTAATATGTAGATAAACTCTTTCTTCAAGAAATCTTCACAAGTGAATAATTCATGCTCAAGACCCAATAAAAATAATTTTGAATATGATGACTAATGAAAAGTTAAGTGCATACATGTTGAGGCCATGCTCCCAAATGTCCTTGTATACCTAAGTTGAAAATATGATCCCAAGTTCGTAAAAGACCCTCAATTATCTTGAATTAAAATAATTTAAGGCATTATCTATACTAGAAAAACTAGAGGATAAGTGTAATAAAACCCAATCAATCTTTTAAAAGGATCATATTTAGATACAAAGATCAACATTAATTATGCCAAAAATATTATAATTTTTAAATATTCAAAATATTAATAAAACATATTATTTCAAAATATTTTCCATTATGTATGCTCCAAAATAAATTAAAAATATTTATATTATGTTTCCCATTAAGGAAGCTTTCTTAACACTTCAAATGAGTCGTAAAATATAGTCTAAATGTAAAAGAGATCAAAAAGAGGAAAAAAGGGGAAAAAATTAACATTTCAAATAGTCACGGACGTGCTAATTTCACAATTTCTATTCTCACGCACGTTTTGGTTCTTTAGGCCTTTTTGACTTAAATTTGTCATGCATGTTTTCCACTTTAAATTAATTTTCAATGAGTTGGTTTCACATGCTTTCTTTAAACTCGACCCAAGGAAAGAAATGGTGTACTATTTTTCTTTTACAACATTTGAATTAAAGTGAGATATTTAATATATTCTTAATTATTAATTGAACAAAATTCAAAGAGGAAAAAATGGAAAAAAAAATAACATTTCAAATAGTCACGCATGTGCTAATTTCACTATTTCTATTCTTATGCACATTTTGGTTCTTTAGGCCTTTTTGACTTAAATTGGTCATGCGTGTTTTCCACTTTAAATTAATTTTCAATGAGTTGGTTTGACACGCTTTCTTTAAACTCTACCCAAGGAAAGCAATGGTGTACTATTTTCCTTTTACAACATTTGAATTAAAGTGATATATTTAATATATTTTTAATTATTAATTGAACAAAATTTTAATAAAATAAGATTCACAAATATGAAATAGTAAAAAAATAAATTAAATTTTAATTAAACGTATATATAAAATGTGGGTGTATAAACTAATTATATATTAGGAATCTAAATATTATATAATTGCTTTACATAAGAATGTGAAAAATTATTAAATAATAAATTATGGTTTTTATGAGAATTGAAGTCATCACACTTAGAAGCAATTCATGTATTAGTTTGAAAGTTGAAATGAATAGTTATATAAGAGTAATAATATTATTACACTAATAAATCATTTAAATTATTTGATTTTATTATCCCTATTTTTTAGGGTCGAAAGGTCATATCTTTAGAACTAAATCTTTGAACCATTTTGTAATCTTGTAGTAATTTGAATTAGAAATTTTTCCAAACTTGAAGTTTGTAGTTAATTAATAATGAATAATGTAATAAGAACAAACATGATTTATGCTTATGCTTATGATATGTTTAGATATTCATAATTATATTTTTTGTAATGATTATTGGTATTGTTGGGTCTCAAAACTATAGCTCCAAATCTTATAACATAATTCTACTTCCAAGGTTATGGGTTGTCATTATGAAAGCAAGAACAAGACTCATTCATAGATATTGGAGGGTTGAAGGCTAACTAAATGATTGAGTGAGTCATCTCTCGTGCACTTTGAGATCATCTTAAACTCAAGAGGATGTTCCTAGAGGTATAATAGAACAAGTAATATGAATTGAAAACAAAATGGAAAACCAAAATAACTATAGCCAAATCCATTTGCATATGTAACCCCAAAATATTATCACTAGGTTAAGTACGATTGGCTACATAATAACTTTGTATAGTTGATGACAAATTGGAAAATATGACTTATGTAGGATGGACTCGTTCAAGGACTATTTTACATATTTCCCTTGATCTGATTTAGGACTTCACCACAATCATGACTACGTCTCCGGGTCCCTTTCCAAAGAGTGACCAATCCTATTATGCTCCAGAAAATGATTACAAGGTCTTCCACCTATTACAAGATTTCCGTCTCCTCGGACGATAATGAATTACAAAGAAAATCCTTCAACAAATGCAACAAGCTTAACTAAGATTCAAATGCATAAGGATTAAAAATTCACTATTCAAAAATCCTCACTTGGAAATCTCTCAAAAATTTTCATCTCTCCAAAATCATCACCAAAATCCACTTTTAGATCACTTAGCTAAAAACCCTTCCTTCTACCCCTTTTTATACATCAAATTTACTATATGGGGTGAAAACCACTGTAATTAATGAAATAACTCCCCCCTTAACCAAATAACCCCCTACATATCGTACATGATTTATTTTAGCCTTTGGTTAGGTTCTATTACATTGGAGGAGGAAATAATAACCATAAGAGGTTATTATTTAACAAATAGGGCTAACAATATACCTTTTGCAAAAAAACTCATTCCTCAATAATAACTCTTATTTTTTATGAGCTTTACAAAAATAATCTTCCAAATCCCTTTTTAATAATCTTTAAGATTATTTTAAGCCCTTTTAAAATATTTACAAAGAACGGATTATATTCCTTAAGCCATTTTACCATTTAAATCCCTTAAAATCCTCTCAAAATCTTTTAATATCCTTAAAAATCTCGAAGACCCCTTAAAAATTTCGTAGTATGGGATTTTAAAACTTAAGAGATTTAATAATTTAAATTTAAGGGAATTTTAGCTTTTAAATTATATTTTAAATAGTCATGTCATCATTTTTTCCACGTCATCATTCTTGCCACGTCATCATTCCTGCCACATCATCATGGTCAACCCTCAACTTTGACTGACCATATCTTCGTCGTATGAGCTTTGTTTTTGATGAAACGAATGGCGTCGAAATCATGCCGACGAGCTCTTCAACATGATGATTCTTTTGACAATTTTTAAGATGATTATTTTTTTTGTCTTTCTAATTGGCCCTTGTACCCGACTTCACCTCAACTTTGACCGGGTGTAACTCAGACATACAAGCTCCTTTCAACCTCGTTCAAATTATGTCAGATTCAATTTTTTGGGCTCTTCAAGATGGTACTAAAATTTGGAGCATGTGGAACACTTATATTTTTGACAAGTATCCACCTAGATCATCCCTAGCTATAATGCAAAGTCATAGAATGCTCAGCAATCTACTTCTAGCCCTACACTATAGGTTTATATTTATTTTTAAGGAATATGATTGGTCAAGTGTTTCCAATACTAATGCCAATTCATTGGGCAATAGATTCATAATGTACAAAGGAAAAAAAAAAGCATAAAAAACAATATACAATATATTTACATACACCAAATATTATGATATCAACAAAAAAACATGCTTAATAATGCATTATAAAATTGCACAAAATTCATGTGAAATGTGGAAAAGACCATTACAAAGTTTGTAATGCATTAGAGAATTGTCATGTTTATTAAATCTAGAATTACAATCGTGCTAGCAAATGTGAAAAGGAAGAAATGCTAATTACAAACGAAAGATTCTTCTAAAATCGTTAATACTATCATAGAATATTTTTACATCTAAATTATGTGTAATATTTATCTTCATTTAGTTTCATAATTTTTTTTTTCTCCAAAAATAAATTATATTGACATGCATTAAAGCCTTGGATCCCTCAAGCACTTGTAGGTATATGAAAATAACCAAGAATCAACACTAAAAAATGAAAATATTGCATATATATAGAATGTGAGTAGGGGAGACATTCGTAAATGATATTACATGTAGATCTAGTAGTACCAAGATCACACATGCCGTTCAAATTAATTTTATTAATTCTTCATGATGAAAGAAGTCCATCATGATCCATGCACATCACGTACTTGAAATATATTCTTTGAAACATTCATTGCATGCAAAAGCATTATTGGCTTATGTTTTGGAGTGTAAGGGTAGGTAGGTCATCCATAAAATTCATTAAAAAAATTCTATTTGGTACATCTATGACATGGGGATGTGCCATAAAAATGCATTTCTTCCCTTTGTATTGAAGATGCATATCGACATATGGTTGAAATCCTATAATAAGTAATTAGAATGTCTGCCAAAAAAAAAAAAAAGACAAGAAATTCATTGATTCATTATCAAAACCTTTAATTTTTGGTAGGTGAAAATTCCTATCGAAGACTCCATGAGTGTTTACCACTTTTGGTGGGAAAATATGGTGTTTAAAGTGGAATGGGAGTAGAAAAATATAGTAGGTGTTAGATATTTTCTAGACCTTGTGGGAAGGTTAAATCATGTTTAAGAAAGTAGGTAGAAAATAGGCGTAGAAGTGAAGTTGACGTCAATATGATGTCCTAAGAAGGAATTCTAGATGGAAAGGAAGTCTTTTCCAAGTGAATGGGAGGTGACATCAACATGGCATGTTAGTAAGGAAAATGATGTTTTCTTAGGAGTGACAATATCAATATGATATAAACATGAATGGGTGTGAGAAAATATCATTTGAAGTGGAGCGAGGATATGAAATGTAGTTTAAATGGAAGAGGAATAACTACTTGGGGTGATAAAAAAGGAATGATGTCATTAGATAGGGTGAGAAACAACTAATGAAGTGATGTTAGGATCAATAAGAAGGAAAACCATACCTAAGGTAGTTAGTTGGGAAAAAAGAATAGAATTGAAGTTAGGGTGAACTAAAACTTATAGAAAGATTCCTAGGACCTAAGTAAAATTAACATGTAAATAGGACCTATTAGGTGGAGTAGTTAGGAAAGATATATTATTCACACCAACACCCCCTTAAGCACAACTTAGGGAGGAGGAAGTAAATGAAAATGATGTAAACATGGATCTCAACTACTAGGCCATGTTAGGTAATCATGTAAAAATTAAATATCTCACTAAGATCCCCAATACGATAGAAGAAGAGACTATGCACCACCCTCAATGTAGTGTCTCTTGTAATGATGATAGATGCTTGACAATGAATTCTAAAGATGATCCAATACTATCAAACAATATTCAGCCCTTTAGGAAGAAACAAAACCAAGAATATATGTAGGATTTCATCTAATTCTTGAAGGAAGATAAGGAAAGAACGATTATGGGTGTCGTCTCTAAATTATGCTTAAGTGTCTACATATTGATGCCAAAAGATATTACAACTAGACTAGGCATTTTAGGACACACTAATAAATATGAAAATCTAGAATCCAGTAGAGATGAATGTAGAACCTAATCTAAAGATAAATTAGATTCCTCCAGATTCTACTCAAAAGAATCAACACTCAAGTGAAATTATGAAGAATGATCATGTAGAGAATGAAAAAGAGAGTTAGAGTGTTCCCTCACAACAACTGAAGAAGGATCATCTCTATCAAAGATATGTATGCAATCAATGGTGTTTATAAAATTTGAAATATGAGACTCCAAAAACCTTCAATTTCCGTCAAGTAGTCGTCCCAAGTCACCATATTTAGAAGACAATGTAAATCAAGACTATATTGAATGTGAAGAATCTAAAACTATGGTAACACAAGTATCATCAAATTCAATAGTGGATGGAGGAGATGGGATGCAAGGCTCAATAACTAGACAACATGTGAGAACACCCAAGTTCAAGTAACCAAAATTCTCCTCTAAATCATAACCCACACTAGAAGTTTGATCACAATCCAAAGGATCAAATCCATCATTAGGAAAAAATTCTTCAAATGAGTATAACTGATATACATGATCAACTATCCCACTAGAAATGACCTCTCTACTCTCAAATTCTTTGATGATAATTGAATCGAGAATAAATTTCATTGTCTTCTCAACTCCACCATGAGTGATTTGATAGATAGAAAGGAGATTGTTTGTAAAATGAGGTACACACAAGATATCATGGAAGGTTCCATCATAAATATTAATAGATACCCTCCCAATTACATTCACATAAGTATGACTATCCATCAAAATAGGTGGCATGGCACAAGGCTCAAAAGAAAAGAACATAGATTATGAATATGCCATATGATGTGAAGCTCCTGAATCTAGAATCCATCTCCCTAATCTATGACCTAGAGAAACACACATATTTTTTCCTTTGTTCTTACTTTTCCCAATAGTATGACCATTTTCCTTATCAAATTATGTGTGTTTGGAAGAATAAGCCAAAGTAAACATTTGAGAAGGTAAACTAATTTCATTCTTCACAAGAAGATGTTTCAATTTATCAAGTTCCTTCTAACAATAATGTTCTTCATGCCTATCCTTCTTGCAATATGCATAAGTACGATTCTCCTTCTTAGATGATTCCCCCTTAGAAGAGAATTTTTATGTTATTTTGTGGAATTAGATGCAGATTGTGTGTTATTATGTTTTTTATTTTTCTTCTCTTTTCCACTTGAATATTTCTCATCCTTTGAAATCAATACTTGGGACTTTCAGGAATTCAAAGATCCCATTTGAATAAGTTTATCTTTCTCGTTGGTGAGTTGTATATAAAAATCCTCAAAGGAATGAATTTTAAAATTACTCCCAAAGGAATTCTTTGTAGCATAAAAAGTAGACACAAGCACTAAATATTTAGTTCCTAGTTTTGAAAGGACACATAACACCAATTGTGTATCTATTTTTTAATTTTACAATCCTTCAATTATGTTCCTAGTGACTTGATTTGGTGGCGAAGTCTTGTATGTTGTCAAAATACATGGATTGAGACTTATTAATTCATTCTCTAATAAATTTCCTTGAGTTTCATCTATTTTCCCAAATAATCTTCATAATGCACTCCACATAGCCATGGGTGTATCTAATTTCTCAATGTGAAATAAAAACTCAAGAGAGACACAATGGCACAAATAGCCAATGTCTTCTTCACAACTATTCAACAACTTATTCTTCTTAGCTTCATCATATTTTAGTACATCATCAATCCAATGAGCTATCCTATAAAACATTTTAACTCTTAACAATTTTTTCATTTCATATTTCCATTAAGGATAGTTAAAAGTTGTTAGAAGTGAAATTGAAGATTGCTCCATAATGAAACAAGAAGGAAGGGACAAACATAAAGAGGAATGAAACAACCCCATGAAGATTCCCAAAAATTTACTCAATCAAACAACCCCCACATTAATGTATTAGTTTGGAAATTTATGATTAGTTCAATTTTAGATGTCACTTACCAAAAATAACTACATGGTCTTGATCTTGGTACATGTAAATGAAAAATTTGGACACATAATCAAATAACAACTTATTTAAAAAAAAAGATCAATATAATCACATCAATGGGAAGTACACATAAAATATTCTTTCAAAAAAATTACACCCAAAAATGTTATCATAAGAGTGAGAACGAAGCCCTAGAAGTCTCCCAAATGAGAATGACTTAGCAACACGTGAGAATCTACAATTTCTAGAAAATATAGAAACTAAAACCAAAAACCATCTAGAATACTCCAAAGAGAACAAAATTCTACCCCAAATTAAAAAATTAGGAAAAGGAGGTCCTAAGTTTGAGTTATGAACCTTGAAAGATTAGTTATCAAAATG
Source organism: Sequoia sempervirens (assembly GCA_007258455.2). Lineage (NCBI taxonomy): Eukaryota > Viridiplantae > Streptophyta > Pinopsida > Cupressales > Cupressaceae > Sequoia > Sequoia sempervirens. The sequence goes on along the minus strand of VDFB02105785.1, from coordinate 163,792,942 downwards.
AAAAATTCATTGAAGAGGGGGTCAAATTTTCAAAAAACACTTTCTGCCAATTTTATTGAAACTACCACCAAAATTATCAATGTACCAAATATAGAAGTTCACCATCTTAGAACTCCACCAAATATATAAAAATCACAAAATTGGTAGAGACACCAAAGCTGGTGGTTTGTAGATTTGGTATTTATTATACAAAATACTTTAATTTTTTTGAAGGTGGGGGACCATGTGGCCACACCCCACACTACTACAAAGGGATGGTCAAGCCATCTTTATTGGTCATGACACTAATATAAGTTCATGTACCCTAAGAGGGGCTACAAAGATTGATGGTTGGGCTATGCCTTAAAAGGTGCCCCCACTTGGTATACTCTTATGGTACATAGGTTTCCTACAAAATATCGATTATATAATATATTGTTTATTCTATTTTTTAGAATACAATAAATTTGCAAAAATAAAATTGCATATTATTTTTAAAATTTTTAATGAAATTTCTACCTTATTGATTTTGCAAGTGCTGCTATTTTTTTTCTAACCTACAACGATGATGACCATACAATCATATAGACAATGATGAAGGAATTTCTTTTCTAATTGTTCAAATAAAAGTTTTCCAATTTTGATCATTTGATAGTCGATCTTGGGGTTCTTGTGACTTCTAGATGTGATGGCAAGGTTTGATTTAACCCAAAATGCTCCAAAATTATAGCTATCTGTAATATAGAAAAATATATCCCTCTACATTTTCACACTTGATTTGGGAATGATTAACATTAAAATAGACCTAATGTTGCCTTGATCTAGTGTTGTAATGTGTTTTGCACATTCACATTAGAGTTATGGCCCTTTTAAGCTAAATAGACTAAATTTTTCCTTAATTTAATGTTGTAAAGTGTATTTATTTACACCTTCACATCAAATTTTTGGCCCTCTTGTATTTGTGACCTTCATATCGTCATTAATAGGCCCCTAAGACCCTTTATTATGCATCCCAAGGCTTATTTCAACCAAGATCCTAATATAATCAACAAATATACTTAATTTTCCAACTCCCTAACATTTCCTCTATCCAAAAAGGCCTGGTGGGAACCATACACCACCTTGGGTGTATGAGTCCCACCCAGATGGGACCTATATTCTACAAGTGGCGTATGTGTCCCATTTGGCCCCTTTCTAGGGTTTTGAGTGAGAAATTAGGGTTTTGGATTCCAATTTCATGAATGTAGGCATTTGGGATCTAACAAATGGTAAGTTAGATGGAATGCCTATATAAACAATGTTTCAAATCATTATTTAACCTAAAAAATCATAATATCAACCTAGAAATCAAGAGTTAATCATCCTAAGACTTCACAAGAGTGTCAAGAGAGTTTACAAGAGCATTTATAAGACATTCAAGGTTAGATTTCTCCATCATTTGTCGCAACAATTCAAGATCCATCATCATGTCAAAGGCATAATGCATCAAGCATGTTGTTGAGCTAGTGTTGTGATGTAGCATTCAAGATCCAAGATTAAGCATTGTTTCATATCCAATTCAAGATCAATATCTATATTTTTCATGGCCACTTCATGTTAGATTGTAGACCTACATTGCAAGACATCGTTCAAACTATATCATTGTTCGTGTTTCATGTTCATGTTTCATTATTTCATGTGTGATTGTAGATCTAGATGTCTTGGAGCTTGAAGTGTCTTTGAAGACTAAGTTACAATATTGAAGAAAGTTGTCGGAGTTGTCTCCTCACTTGCAAGATCACAGAAAGTCACCTACAAGCCAAAATTTAGGGTTTTCGACTCAGATACTTGGTAGGAAGGAAGCTACAAGGAATCACCAAAGAATACCAAATTTTTAGAAAAACCCTAATATTGGGACTAAATCACCACCTTGGGTGTATGAGTCCTAGAACTGACATTTTCTAGGTTTCAGGAGATCTAAAACAATCCCTGTAAAATCCCAGTTTTGGCATAGAAACCCTAGTCTAGAACTAAATCACCCAGACTAGTGTATGAGTCCTAGTGGGCATCAAACAACAAGATTTCAAGGTTTTAGAGATTTTTTGGCTTCATATTTCTTCTAGGTGCATGCCTCTGTTCATTCTTAGTTTGTTATTTTGCGTTTCAGTTTTATATTTTATGTCATATAGTTAGGTTTTGCATGTTACATTCATTTCTTGTCTTTCCAAGCCCTAGGTTGGTGGTGAACCCCTTTATTGTATTTAATCACACCCCAGGACACCCTTCTAGTAGATCTATTTCCATCATTCTATATTTGGATTGATATATCTAGGGTTTCCTTGAATGAAACTTGAAGAAAATTAGACTAGGTCCCTAAGCATCTAGTTTCTATTCCACCTCCCAAAAGGTGGAACACCTATTTTCTTTATTTCACTACCTTTTGGATCTGTCAACCACCTCCCAACTTCAAACCTTTGTAGATTTGACATCAAATGTATTCTTTAGAAGAAACAAAAGGAAAAGCTAACTTTATTAAACACCTTAAACTCAATGGTGAGTTCAAATTTGCACCAACAAGATCCAAAATAAACCTGCAATATAAATACATAAAGAGGAACCCCCCTCCCAAAATTTGGTATTTCTAGATCATTTTTTTTTATTCTCCATATCATCATTTGATGCAAGAGAAGATCATACTCAAATTTTCAAGATCTTCCAAAAATAGTAACTAAATGCACCCAACTTGCTTTGATAATATGTAGCATTTGGATATGGAGGTAGCTACCCCATATCTAGAGGCCAAATGGAAGGCACAATGATAAGAGAAGATCAATATGATAAGAATACACTATATTCCTATAAATAAATGTAAATAGAATGAATGAACAATATTTGAGAGACCCCTAGTTATATAGACAGGATTAGACATAAGATTAGACAAGATCATGAAAATAATTTAATAATCCTATGTCATGAGACAACTATTATTAAATGCTATAGGACACATGAATTAAATGACAAAAGATACTTCCAAATAAGACTTCTAGAAAGATTCTTAGGACCTAAGGAAACTTAACATGTGAATAGGACCTACTAGATGAACTAGTTAGGTAAGATACCTTATTCACACAAACATATCTTACTCCCTTAGCATGTTGGTAAATTATGTAGCCTTGCAATAACTTTTTCACATGTGCACTCATATTAGGCCAAAAATAACCTTCATGCAATTGTGCTAAAATTTTATCAACACCAAGATGTCCACTCAATCCACCACTTGTTCCTCATGTTAATCCTTGAGGTATACACATTATGTTTCCTTTGAACAAAAAACCATTCTTGAATAGACATTTTAGCCATGCCATTCTATCGTTCTCTACTACATTCATACAAGTAGCTCATGCTTCATTGAAATAAACATCCTCTTCATATAATTTTCTCATAGAATAAAAAAACTACATTCACCCTCATTTAATTCAATAAAAAACATCTCATACTCAATGGATCAACTACTTGGTTAGATTTTCCACTCCTATATTTGAAAGAAAAATAATAAATTTGCAAAAACTCATCCCATTTCATATATCTTTGACTTAACTTATCCTAGTTGTTTATAAACTAGAAAGCATGGTGATCAATATATTATTGGAGTAATTAGGACAATTAATTGATAATTAATTAGTCATTAATTAATTATTATGTGGACCCCTTATTACTTAAATTACTTAAGCTAAACTTATGAGTTCTTTTTTATCATTAGATTGGGCTATTTATAGGTTAATTTATCTCATTTATGAGATTACAAAACTTGGTTCAATCTAATCAAATCCTCATTTGGATGGGTAGTTGTGTTATGCTTGGTGGCCTTGATACATGCAATAGGATATTCAAAGGTGTTTTTCTTAGTTCATGAAAGGTATCACCTTAGGGAACATCGTGCCAAATGTCTCCAAGAGAGGACTAGTTAAGAATAAATTATTCACAACTTAGGGAATGCAATCTATATCATTACCACTAAGAGGAATGCCATATGCCAAGAAAGGTCACAATATTCAAGGACATAAAACCTAATGAAATCACCAAGAATACACATCACATAAAGCAATAATACTATGCACTTTGAATCAAACACTGAGTGGGGGTGTATATGCCTCCACTTTAAAGAAATTTCTAAACACCATGTTGTAAGCAATTTCTTTAAAGTAGAATATGATGAATACTAATACATGAGAGATTTAGTCAGAAATCCCTATGTAAAAATATGTTTCCGAGTAGATCTACGTCATATAAAGAAGGGTTTCCCCCCATATGTAATCCTAAGATAACACATAAGGGATCCATGGATTTAGGGTCATTGTTATTGCTATAGTGATATAATCGAGCTCACAACCATAATCATTCTCCAAATGACTCATGGAACAATGAGCACAAAGGAAGAATGACACATAGAGAGAGAGAACACATAGAAGCTTTTGGATCAACATGGAAGAGACTTGGATGTATCAATGAATAGTGTCATCCCCAAAAGGAAAACACAAAAAAAATGTTATGATAGATAGAAGAATGTAGATACAAATAGAAGAATGTTGCAACAGACTCACTTCCTTTGTATCCTTGCTCCAATGGAGTGATAAGGGTCATCCAAAGTAAACTCACAAACATATAAAGATACGCCAAGTAGCACAATATGAAGGATTTTATTACATTCATGTAATCACAAAGAACATGAAGAGAAGAATAGTATGGTACACACAAGTCAACCTATAGCAAGTCATCCACATCCCAATCTTGTTCACCATATGTAGAAGGAAAACAACTAGTCAAAGGGACAACGAAAAGTGACATACTAGGACAAGGCTATCTAAGTTCTTTCCCTCACTAAGTGTAGGACAAGGATGAGCTAAGATTAGTGATGAGAATGAGCTCCTTGCAACATAGAAATTATTTGCAATAAATGTAAAATATGTAATAGTGAGTACACTATTATCCTACAACTATCAAATGGAAAGGAGAAAAGTACATGAATTTTAGGTAATTACATAAATAACATCATTTTCATGGATCAATCATTGTAAAAGATGACACTTATCAGTAAGATTCCTAAGAGTTCTATGGAATGCATAGCAATTCATGTTTGTACTCTTCCCTTTTTTATTTTCTTTGATAGGTGGAAAGTAAATCAATCCTAGACAGAGGAGTTGTTCCATTTTTTGTTTAGTTTGTATTGTAGTATGTAATAATGACAACTCCTTGATCTTATAGGGATTATATTTCTTACCTGTTTGGGAAATTTGCTGAGGTGGAGGTGTGGATCAAGGATCTATGGTGATCCTATCATCCTTGTGAGGTATTGATTGGCATCTTAGTATGATCTTGTGAAAGATCTAACATCTTTTACCTTAGGAGATGTGCAGGGGGGAGATATTGATATCCTAATCCCTTGGTATCATCGAATGGTATTTTCTCTAAATTTTTGTGAATTTCAAGCTCATTCGTTATGTCACATCCTTGTTTTCTTAAGATTTTAAAGCCTTGACCATAACTTTCTTCTAAGTTAATGGGTGTATTAATAACTTGATGATCATAGGATAGAACAATATCATTATTTCCCTTGTGATCAAGTTCATTAATGATTTACAATTGAGGCTTTCTTTTTGTTTCAATTTCAGGATGTAAGATGTTGAACATATCAAGTGATAGGATTATAGGTGGTGTTTGCATGGATGGATAAAAGGATGCATTATTCTCAAGGTTGATTAGGGAGACTTGTATGAATTGTTGCATTCTATCTCCTTCTTGACCTAAGATATCCAACTCATGGGGACATTCATTAGGAGATGAAGGTTCATTGACCAAACAAAATTTGAAACATCTACCAAATATTTTAGAGTTTTCCATATATTACTCATACACATGTCCATGATGAATTTTTATGCAAATTTTCAAATTTGTGATTTTTGAATGCAAGATACTGAAATGAAATGCTTTGGGTTCCTATTTGAATTTTCAAACAATGCACTAAATTAGACTAGTTTTAAAGCTAATGCAAAAGATGATAAAATTTTTTGTTTTCTAAAACTAAAACCCAGATTTAACAATAGATCAAAAGAATGAAAACAAAGAAAATCACTTCCCAAAAGTCTAAAACAACACTTGTATAATGATAGATTCTCCCTAGGGAGAATGAGTCCTAGCACAAGGGTTACAAAAATTTAAATTTGAGTTTGAAGTTCAGATCTAGGGTTTCCTATTTCATGTTATAAATTATACTTTTAGTGATTGATTTTTCCAAAATTTGATGCCTAAATGCAAGTCAAATGGATGAAAAATGATGGAGAATATGAAACTTTTTGAAATGTAATTTTGACTCAATTTTTGAATATGAATGATTGAATATACACTAACATGCAAGTACTATACAAAATCAATGCAAATTTTTGAAGTTTAAATTTTAAGGCATGCAAAAATGAAAACCTAAAACCCTAAATGAAATGGAAACTAATGCAATGTTAAAAACTCTAAATGAGATGCAAATCAATGAAATGAAATGAAAAGTAATGCAAATCCTAGATCTATGGTTTGAATGGACTCCAAATCAGAATTTTATAGTGCAAGAATGTTAGGTTCACCAAAATGAAATGGTGGGAGATCATGGGTACTTTATATTAAGATTGGTGTTCACCAATAATTTACTATAAATAGAAAGGGAAAAATGGGGTATAATGAACTTATCCTCCCTTTATTTCATTAGAAAAAAGAGATCCCTTAAGAAAAAATTGACTTTCAACCCTTAGGTGAGTCAACCTTGAAGGAGATCTTGTTTTTTTCCTTATGATCTAGAATGGGGTAGATCTGTTGAAACAACTGTTTTGGGAGAAATATTAAAAATAATCAATAAACCAAAAAATTCAAAGTAACAATTGAAATTAGAAGATTAAACCTTAATCTAATGGAACATACAATTTTTAGAAAAATCTAAGGAGGTTAAGTATTTCTGCACCTTTCACCAAAATTTTGCTACTGATTGTCCTCTAGGATTTATTCACCCAAGGGTGAATGGGTCTTTGCAAGGCTTTTTGAAATCACTTTTTGTGTCCTCTACTCCTAGTTCTACACTCCCAAATTCTCTAGATTTCATAGTCAAAAAGTCATAATTTTTTTTTGAAAGTGAGTTTTCAAGGCTTGACGATAACTTTGACAACTTTTGCAACTTTGACAACTTTTCCAAATTTTCTCTTTAATAGATCTTCAGTCCTTCAACCTAAACTATGCAAAACACACAAGAGGAAAACAATTTTTTTGTTTTAGGTGAATGAGGGTTTTCCTTGATCAAACCCCACTTTGTTAATTAAACCTTGAATTGAAACAATAAAACATGAAAGGAATGATGAATGAACAAATGATATGTTGCAACTCACCAAACCCTTGATTTGAAACCCTTGAAGGACTAATACTTAGTAGATCTCTCCAAGGTCTTGATCTTGCATGAAATGGCTTGATTGATGGTGTGATCTTGATTCTTGAAATTTGACTTGAATGCTTGAAACCTACATCACAATGTTAGATCCAAAAACATGCATGATGATTGATAACTTTGACATGATGATTGAGATCTTGAATGCTGCAACAAATGCTTGAGAAATTTTCTCTTGAAAACCTTTGACAATAATCTTAGCTCTTATAAAATTTCTCTTGAAAATCTAGATATCTTCTAAAGGGTTTGAATTTGATAAAAGACCTTGTATTTATAGAGAATTTTCTAATTTCTCAAAAATTAAACATTACAAGCAAACACTTAAAACTTGAACTTAGAACCTTAAGATGCCACAAAAAGCATGTTTAAAATTTGAATTTGTGATCTTAAGGGGGACCCATTCACCTAAGGGAAAATGGGCCTGACCTAAATAATCATAACGTATTCATTTTGGGATGTTAAAAATAATAATTGCATTAATTAAATCATAGTTCCCCTTTTGAAAATTACAATTAATTAGGCTTGTAAATACATAATTTATCAAATTAGATGGTTAATTAAGTCCAATTTATTAAGGGACCCAAATATAGTGTGAAAATGTAAAGGAGTACATTTTTTGACACTACAGTCTCTCATGTAAGAGATTTCTATATGTGATTGTCATTTATGTCAACATGGATTATTAGAAGGTGGTTATTCCTTGGTACTAGTTATCATTGGGTGATCCCACAATATTGGTTTATCTTGATTTTTGTTGAAATCACATATTTTTAGAAAATATAATGATTTAAGCCTTGAAAAGTTCCATTTAAAGGATTCCAATTGAAGAGGGTTTTAACCAGCAACCTTAGATCAAACCCCCTTGAATAGAACTCTGCTAGTTTTAAACCATACCTATAATAGAGTCTCTTTTGCACCTATCAAAATGTTGATAAAAAATCACTTTTGATTTACCTTTTGGGGGATCAAATGAATTCATTTAAAATTTATTTTTTGTAAGTATGTAGTCCTTATTATAAGCTCCCCAAAAAGTATAATTTAAATAAATTCAAATTATTATTATATTTATTTTTTATTTCTTGTGAATGTACATTTTTCACCAAAAATCAAGCTCTCTATTCTACACATGTGGAAAAATAGCAGATTATAAATTTTTGTTTTGAAAAATATTAGTGCACTAGATATTGATGTCCTTGATCCAGTAAAAAAATTTAATTTCGATACATACAAAAAAGGTTATGTTGTATACGGTCCACCTATGTCTGAATTGTAATTGGTTTGACTTCAAAAATTGATTAAGGAAAAAGTATTCAATAAAACACTATGCAACCAAATGAAAGCACTAGATATTGTAGTTACAAATCTAAATTTGAAAAAAATAGAATTTTATCCTTCATGGAAAAAAGGATATGTTGTATACGGTGAGCATCACTCCTTAAAAATGGTGTTTATTGAAAAAACTATTTTTTGATGGAGATGGAAAAAGAACTGCAATTTGATTCCAATTTTTTTGAAAAAAATATATTTAGAATCTATAGAAAAATGTCACAAATCACTAGTTGGCATCATCTTCAAATTCCTCACAGTTTAGCCACTATAGGTGCCTGAAAGTGAAGATTTAGTTAGAAAAAATCAGTCCAGTGTCCAGTTTGGCCAAAAATTGTAAACTAGTATTGTGGGATCACCCCATTGTTATATTCAACTTTGGCTAACATTGGTGATGAAGTTCATGGTTGGATGTCATGTATTATCTAAAGAAGAGTTGATGAAGTCACACCCTATCAAAGAATAAGTGATGAAGTTCATGGTTGGATGTAATGCCTTAGTCTAAAGAAGAGTTGATGAAGTTCATAGTTGGATGTCATTCCTTATCTAAAGAAGAGTTGATGAAGTCGTGCCATATCAAATAAGAAGTGATGAAGTTCATGGTTGGATGTCATGCCTTATCTAAGAAAAAATGTTGATGTTCATATAATTATAGTAATGGAAAAAGTATCCCTTTCCCTTACTTGATTTGGGAATAATTATCATTGGATTAACCTAATTTTTCCTAGGTTTAATGTTTTAATGTGTTGTAACACATTCACATTGATCTTGGGCCCATTTTTAATAAAATATACTTAATTTGTACCCTCTTTTAAGTGTTATAATACACTTTCACATTTATCTAGGGTGTCTTAATTAATTGTGGTTAATTAGAGTTAATTAGCCCCTTTAATTCAAATTTAAACCTTATTTGTGACACCTCTCAAAAATCTATCCCGAAACCCATAATTCAATTGCATAACATTTAATTGGGAAAATTTGAGGTCCTAGAAATTAGTGTAGGACCCATTTACCCTAGGTGGCAAATGGATCCTCCCTCTATAGGACACCCCTTTTTTTGCAAATTCTACATGGTTTTTTGATGTACTTCCATTCCCCGAAGGCAAGATCTTGGAAAATAGTGTCGGGACCCTTTCGCCCTAGGTGGTGAATGGGTCCTCCCTTAATGAGGACCCCCTTTTTGAATTCCATTTTGGTGAGATTTTACTAACATTTGTTTCCAAGTCTAGTGTTGGCTTGAACTATTTGAATTTCATGGTTAATCTCTTAATTTAGTGTAAACATGGGGTTAATTCACATTGTTTCTCCTAACAAGATTTAACAATTTTATAAAAGCATTATAAAGCACCTCAAGAGAATTTTCAAAGGTATTTCAAGGTAGATTATTAAGGTTTTATTACAACAATTCAAGATCATCTCATCATGACAAGGGTTTAGTGCATTCATGCATGTTGTTGAGCTAAGATAGTGAATGTAGCATTGAAGATCTACTTGCAAGCATTGTTCACACCTTACTTGAGATTAAGATCTACATTCTTCATGGCCACTACATGTTAGTGTAGACACGTAAATTATATTGATTGATCTTGCACACTTGATCCTGGTTTATTAACATCAGTTCTCTCTGAATCATCTCTCTACTAACCATTTAATCGAAAAATCTTTATTTGATTAAATTCATCATTATCTTCTTTTAATTAAATAAATCATTTTATTTGATTAATCATAATGGTCCTCTTTTAATTAAAACCCTTTATTTGATTAAATCATAATTTTCCTTTAATTAAATAAATTAACCTTTATTTGATTAAATCTAACATACTCTCCTTTTAATTAAATAAATAAAAATTTATTTAATTAAATCTAATGTTCATTATTCCTCCCATTTGATTTAAATAAATCCAAAAGTCTAAGGGTATGTGCAGGATCATGATGGGGCAAAAAGTGGCTATATGATGGGTATGTGGCTGACAACTTTTTTTAACCCAAAATTGATGAAATGAAAAGGGTTTTTAAAGGAGATTATCAGCTTTCCACCAATATGAATTATGCTTTACTTTGAATTTAATAAATAATTATTATTCATTTTCTATTTGAATTATGACTAAAGTCCTGATTGATAGGCTGATTGAAAAACATATATAGCTTTTAGACAATATCACATTTTTTGAATCTAAAACATGTGTCACATTCTATGCTTTGCATACTATAAGATTAAAAAGAGATAGTTGAATTTCATGAAGTTTTGACCAAGTTAAGGTGGTCAGGCATACAAATTTTTATATTTTTTAAAAAGTTGTAATAATTTTTTTTTAATTAATTATTTACTTGGAAAAAAATTAAAAAAAATGCATCACATCGAGACATGAGTCCTCTACATACATATAAAATCTTATAAAAAAATATTATTATTTTATTGTGGTTAAAGGGTGGTCAGACAGACACCTACTTCTTATTTTTTCCCTAAAATTTAAGTACTACTACATTGAAAATTCAAATTTTCACTAAATAGATTTAAAAAAAAAACCTAGTAGTTTAGAAACTACATTCAATTTGCTACAAATTCTATTCTTACATCTTTTTGAAATAATATAGATAAATTATTCAAATTTTTACGTCAAGTTGCCTAACCATGATTTTTCTAAATTTTTTGCCACTTAAGGGCCTATTTATTCCTTGATAATCCTACACATACCCCTAAACTAAGTGTCAAATCAAACTAATCTCCATCTAAGTTAATCAAATCCCGATTAAATCTAACTCTGATCCATCAAATCCTCTAGATTTTTCAACTTGCACAAGTAAATCAATTTATTTGATTTATAAATTCTTCTTTTTTCATTCAAAAAGGCATCTTTTTGGAATATTCCTCCAATTTGAAATCTCCCTCCAAAAAGGACTTGTCCTCCAACATGGCATTTATAACTCTTACAAATCCTTTTTCTTGAGCCAAGTGGCATTAACTCCTCTTCCACATCTTCCTCCACAATCCATCTTTCAAATTTCAAATTTCCACCTAATTGCATTTATTTGCACATTGATCAAAATGTGCTCCATCTCTCTTCAATAGCATGTTGACAAGTGGCACTTTGTTATTGGTTCATCTTTAGTCCCACATCCTTCATGTTTTTCATTCCTCCACCCCTCTTTCCTATAAATGGAGAGCTCCTCTATTGAGTTGGGATCCACAACTTGAGGCAAAGACACTATCTACAAATTTGAAGCAAAGTTCATCCACTTTCATCAAAGTTATCATAGCATTTCATCACCATAGCTAGGTTATTGAGAATTTTCATCAAGGATCACATTTTTCATCATCAAATCTTGCAAGGAATTAGTAAAGGGCTACTTTCCACATCAAAGTAGCACCAATTCCCCCATGGGATGCTAGGTTTGAGTGTTTAGAGAAAGATTTCATCTAGCTTTCAATTGATTATCTTTGTTTTATTTCTTGTTCTTGGAATTTGAATGAATTGTGTGGGGAATGCTAGTTTAGATTTGTTTATTGACTAACATTGTGTTGTTTGTCTATGTTTGAGCAGGTCTAGAGATACCATTCACATTTTGACACTAGAAGGAGGGTGAATCTTGAGAAATTAACACATTTTTTAGTGAAAATTCCACTATTTTTTTCAAACTTGTGTGTCTTCAGGAAACCGTGACGTTGAGAAGGTCAAAACGCAATGCTAGCAATCCAACATCACTATATAGCAACACCGATCTTCTTCAAAACATGATGCTGAAGTGATCAACCAGAGGGCTGAACCTGTCAAACCCCAAAGAGTGACACTTGGTGAAAATGTGACGCAATCGTAGGCTTTGGTTTTTCACAAAGCAATGCTAGTTTCACCATAGCGCCACTAGACTTCTCCAAACAATGACACCTTCACAAATTGTGATGTTGGGGTGGGGTAAAAAGTCAACTTTTCAGTTTTAATTCAACATTTGTTTTTTATATTGATCACCTTAGACTTCTAACCTTCTCTTGTGGCTTTGTTTTATGTAGGCTAATCAGTTTTTGTAGGTTAAGGTGATCAAAGAGGGAAGGAGGAATAAAAGAAAAAGGATTTCTATGGAATCATCACTTGATTGTAACAAGTGTTTTTAAACACTTTGGGAGCAATTATAATCCCACTTTAAGGATTTTGTTCTCTTCAATTTTAAGGACTCAAAATAAATTTCATTTGGGTTTTAAAAAAAAGAAGAACAATCAAATGGTTAAAAAGAACTTTAGGAACTTACTAGAGTTGGTTTTGGATCTAAAAATTGAAAAAATAAACTTCACACTTCATCTTGGTGGTATAAAAAGAATCCATTATTGCTTTTGAAGTTAAAATGAGCATGTGTTTTTCATGTTTTGCAATATTTTTTACAAGTTAATATAATTTAAAAGGCGTATGCACTTATCTTGCACTTCACAATGATCTTGAGAATCAAAAGTCTTTTGGTGATATTAGGTTGTCTAAAAGATTACCTCCACACTTCAAATTGGGCATTTAAAATTGGACAAATCTTGCGAGTGTGAGTGAGTACATTGCGTGTGTTATCTCTTTGTTCACGTAAACAAAGATTGATTGAACTACAAATGTGCTTATTTGCTTTTGTTTACCTTTAGAGGGCCTGGCTTGGTGGAAAAAAAGTACTCACCCCAAGGGAACAACCCAAGTGGTAATGAGCATAAGCCAGGCTCTTCCGAACCACTATACAAATTTGTGGTTACAAGGAAAGTTTGTAATCAACTTAGTGATGCATGATAGCTCTCCCCCAGTATCTTTATGATGTGTAAAGCCCTTGTTATAAGGGTTGGGAGACCTCTTGAGGGAGTTTATCATTGTGTCCTATGAACCAAATTCCTTTATTATGAACCATTGTGTAGTAGCCAAAAATCCCAATATTTGTTGGCATTAGGAGGTTAGACCTTGGAAACTATCCCACATACTTATGGTTCTTTGTAGAGATGAGAAGTTCATCATGGGAGATTCATGAGAAATAAAGCTTGGCTGACCTATAGAAGTGATAGAAGTGTGCTCAAGCTTCTAGTCATCTACTCTAAATAAGCATAGCTAGATTTATCCAAGTGGGCAATTCAACAAATATTTTCTCTTCCATCCTAGGATTGTGCAATTTAAAGCCAGTTAAACACATTGATTGGATCCAAAATATTGAAAAAAAACATTCAACAATGGTCATCAAATGACAAACCCTTTAGTAGGATCAAATAACTTAAAAATAATCCATGTGCTACTACTTGTCCCTTGGGATTTCATCCTTAGAGGCTTCTAAGTATTTGGGTTTTATCTCAATTTTCTCTCTAAAGTCAACATTGGGGAGCTATTGCCTTGATTTTTCTTTATTCCCACATAATGGACCTTGTGGGATGAAAATAAATTGAGACATTAGACATTTAGTTCAAAAGCTAAGCAAGAAAGTGTTTGTGGTAAAAGGAACTCATTAAGAAAAGATAAGAAATAATTGTACCCCACACATGTTCCCTTTCAAATGATTTCCTGAAAGATTAAAATTTGAAAACCAAAGTCCAAAGGTCTTAGTCTAAAAGCTCTCAAGAAACGTCAGTCTATGCTTTATGAAGTTAGGGAAAGATTGGTTTATAACTTTTACAAACGTGCATCAAAGGAAAATCCCAACATTTATTCATTTTACTATTGTCAAAATCCAAATGTTTTTCAAAGGTTTGAGTTTCTCACATAGGAAGTATATCATGTTCTTTAATACCAAGGTATTGTAAACAAAAGTCTCTCTAGGTTCACTTAGGATCAAAATCAACAATCTCATCCATCCTCAAACATCAATCAAAATCCATCTCACAAACAACTCTTAGAAATCTTGGAAAAATACTTAATACTAGACTTTTGGAAAATCCTTTGAAACAAAGCAAAACCATCTTGTTTGACTAAGTGTGTGTAGATGCATCCTTCTTCATACACTTAGTTAAATTATCACTCTGTGGAAAAAATTATTCCAAGAAAACATCTAACTTCTTGGAGTTTATGAGTTCATTATCAAATCCAAATCAAATCAAAATCAAATCCAAACCAAATCAAATTCAAAATCCAAAATCAAATCCAACATCAAAAATACAAAAAGTCCTAAAGTCTAGTATCTCCTTCAAGGTTTTTTAAGAGTTCAATAATTCACAATCATCCATCCCTTATTATCCCATCACCATCCTTGATCCTTAATATCTCAGACTTTCTTTTTTACCTAAAGTTTAGATCAATCCAAGGAGTTAGAGGTTCACCTCCCACATTCCTAAAAAATGATCCTTATTTTATGGCCCAAACTAGATCTCAACACAAGAAGAACATGGAAACAAAAAAAGAAACATCCACTTCAAGTTACTTGACTCAACCTACACTCGAAATCAATTCCATTAGAACTAGCAATCCCCCACCCAACCTTCACTTCCACAAGATCTTCAAGAGGGAGGTTTCCAAGTGGAGGATATCACTGACAATGTTTTAGGGATGACTCAAGATGAAATCATAGAAATTTTCCAAAACCATCAAAATCACAAAATTTTCAACACAATGATGAGGCTCAATCCTTCACAATACATGCTAGAATTGGCAAAAGAAGGGGCTAAACTCCCTTCCGACAATGATGTAAGTACTATTGTGGAGAAACCTCTTGGGATTATGCCTCCAGTATCATTCACACCTTCATTCCAAAGCATCATTCAACCCATCCCCCAACCAATTTCATCTCATGCTCCAAGTCAACCCATATTTACCAAGGGGAGCTCATTGCTTCATCCTCTTCAAACACATCCCATTCTAAACAACCAGGAATTGGATGCAAACACCATCTTAGGTCAATATATCCCATTTGATCTGAAACACCCATACATTCTACTTTTCTTTCATGACACCAAAAATCCATCCCATTTCTCTGCAACACCGTCATATTCCCTTAACCCACAAGTCTCTCTCCCTATGACCTCACAAGGAGAAGGTGGGCTATTTGGACTAGAGGGCATTTTTGATCCCTCATCATCATCATTTTATCAAGGAAATACACCACCCATATTCCCACCACTTCCACCTCTACCACTAACATTAGCATCTATCCTCAATTTAGGAAAACCCCCTTTACCAATCCTCAATAAAATAAAAATAAAAATCTTCCAATCATAAATCAAACCAACATACCAAATCCTCTAAACATGCCACTAATATCGCAACACTAGGTGGCACCAATCCAAACAACCCAATCAATATATGCACCATCTATAAATGTGGTCTCCCAAGAACTTAGCATATCAATTGCACCATCTACCATGCAAGATACTATCATCAATAAAAAAATACCTCAACAACCACCTCAATAAACTCTCATCACAACATCTCACACCATTCTGAATCCGCCACCACCACCACCAAGACCAAACATGGAAAACATTACATTGTAAGTGGCTCAACAAGCCTACCAAAATCACTTTAGCAGTTTCAACCACAACAAGCACAACAAACCACACAAGTTGTATAACAAGCTACTCAACAAGCGTAGGCACAAAAAGCCACACAACACACACAACAAGTGCAACAAGCTACCCAAGCACAAGATCAAGCTTTGTTGCAACAACAACAAGCTACCCAAGCTACAAAAGCAACTCAAGCTGTATAAGATGCACAAGTCACACAAGCTACAAAGGTTTCTCATGCTACACAAGCTGCCCAACAAGCTCAAGATCAGGTGCAAGCCCAATATCATGCTCAACAAGCACAAGTGCAAGCACAATACCAAGCAACTCAATAACAACAATATCATAAAGCCCTATAATAGTACCAAGTGCAACAAGAACAAACCAAAATATTAGCCAAACAACAAGCATTGTTGGCACAACAAAAAAAGACCAACAACTAGCATTGTTGGCATAAGAAAAACAAGACCAAAAAAAAAGCATTGTTGGCACAACAACAATTCCAGGCATATCAACAAGCATTGATTGTGTTGGAACTCTAAAATTCCATATTTTCACAAGTTTTCCATAACCCTAAGTTTCCATATGAGTCCTCATCATAAGCACAAGGGTTTATTTTTCATATCATTCTACTCACATTTTGTCCATATTTGTCCCATGAAATCCATCGAGTCTACATTTTTCACATTACAGTTCCATTTTGGTGTGAAATTTTCTGGGTCTCCTCGACCCACAATGCATTTTACTAATATATGTTTGCTGTAGGCATATCGGCATGACTTCTTCTTTGTCACAAGGATCAGAATTCACCTATTGTTCCATTCGGTAGGACTTTCATATTGTTTCAATGACAGAGAGGGGAGCACATTTTGGCAGGAGTTTGGTCTTTAGTGTATTGTTTCACCGAGTGCTTTATGTCTCGCCGACCAACATATTTGGAAATACATCAGCAAGAGTTGTGACATCGATGTGAGATCTTGGCGAATGTCTTCGGTCTCATCGACAGAGCACAAAGGGTTTCTATTGAATAACTTTTAGTGAGAGTTTTTTCTTCGATGAAACGTCTTGGAAAACTCACCTAGTCTTGCCGATCCCTGATAAGCAAATACATATCATGAGGAGTTTAAGTTGTATTAGCTGGGCTAAGCGGTATTGGAGTGAGGTCTTAGTGAGTGACCCCCGGTCTTGCCGACATTACACAAGGGGTTTCTATCAATAGGCTCATTGGTGCAAAAATTTTCTATCGGTGCGTTGTCTCAACGAATACTTTTGGGTCTTGCCGATAAAATACAAAAGGTCTCTGTCAGTGAGAAAATTGA
Source organism: Sequoia sempervirens (assembly GCA_007258455.2). Classification (NCBI taxonomy): domain Eukaryota; kingdom Viridiplantae; phylum Streptophyta; class Pinopsida; order Cupressales; family Cupressaceae; genus Sequoia; species Sequoia sempervirens. Next base: position 163,775,424 of record VDFB02105785.1, on the reverse strand, counting down.
TTTTTCTTGGCGATCTAAAGTGAGCTCGGGGTGACTCTCGGTATAGTGAAGTATTGTCTATATAATGTCTCCCTGACAGTAGAAGGTCACAACGATGCGCAAGACATAAAGGAAATTTTGGTGAAACATAATGTGATCTACATGAGTCTCCCGATATTAGAATATTACGACAACTGTGAGTGAAACAAAAAGAATACATTAGTGAGAGATATCCTTGTGTCTTAATGATTGGTAAATATATTGAGGAGCCCCTCTCAGCAAAATGATGACTAGTCTATGTGATGTTTCCCCGACTTTGAATTGTCACAACGACTCACATATGGCTCAAGTGTATTCCGGTGAGACATAAGGTGATCTATGGGATGTCTCCCCGACAGTGGAAGATCACGAAAAAACACAAAGAACAAGAGATGAATGGCGATACAATTTCTTTCGACATGACTATCAGGATGTCTTAGCGAATGATTAACAAAGACTTAAACACTATGGCCAACATGTGAATTCTTAAAATACAGTTGCGAGCTGACATGGGATTTTCCTGAATACTACAGTTGGCCGACATGAATTTGGAAATGATGTGTTTCCTGATGCTTGTGTATAAATATGTAATCCTGATTATAAATGAAACATCAAATTTTAGAATAAAGGAAGTAGGTAGACTAGGAATGGATACAGTAGAATAAAGTTTTCATATCAGAGACTATGATGCATGTTTTCAAATGGCGATTTCAATGAAAATGAGTTGGTGTGGTAGTTTATCTCTAGTGTCAATTGTCTGTTGAGTTTATTGAAAAGTATTGCTAAGCTGTCTCTAAGTTGATTCTTTCTGGTTGTTTAAATTGATATAACAAGTTTATTTTTAGTTTATCAGTGCACATTTGTTGTATCTGTGTGATTAATTAACTGGTTGTCTCAAGGAGAGATTAAATCCTTTTGGTTGATCACAGTAATCAGGAAGATTCATCTGGATTATTAAAGTAGAGCTTAGTAGTCATAATCTTGCATGTTTATACAAGTTATAAACAAAATATATGCCAACAATTTGAGTTTCTTCCAAATAAAGTTGCCCACTTCTGTTTCATTTGACTCCACATACACAATAAGGCACTGGTCTCTGTAATTTCATCATTTGGATTCATTTAGTTTCTTTACATCTATTAATTGAACATTTTAGGATTTAGATTAGAAGATCGCTATTGCTACTTGTACTAGGTTTGATTTCATTTGTTCACTTCCATCTGCCATTGTGAACAAATCACTGCAAGAAAGATAATCAAAAGTCAAGTCTACCCAATTCAGATAGGTACACTTGCTTAGGTCTGGTAGCACCTGCAGAGTAGAAGGTTAATTCATTTGACCTTGTCTGTTACCCTAAAACGTACCAAGAGATTGGCAGCCTCTTGAGGTTTTTCGCCTACATTTTTGAGAGCTAATAGATTGTACAACAAAGCTTGCAACAACCTCTAGGAAAAAACATGCAAGACACCCCAACCATCACTAGAACAATTCAACCACCTAAAAACACATTCACTCCACCTCCCAATCTAAAAAATGACATGACAACACAAATCAAATTACTTTTGTAGCAAGTGCTAGACCTCCAATATGGGAAAATAATGAAAATTCCAAGCAATTTTTGCCCCTTTCCATTCAATAGGAGCCTTGTGATGGTACCATTCCCAAAAGGGTTTGAAATCCCTAAATTTTACAAATATCATGGGATGGGTAATCCTGAAGGTCATATCAGGGAATTCTAGGTACATTGCATGGAAGTTGCATACGACAACACATATCTAATGTGACTATTCCATCAAAGTTTTGTTGAACTAGCAATGGAATAGTTCTCTCACCTTCCTCTTGGAATCAAAAGGTTCCAATAAATTGTGGACACATTCATACAAAACTACACATTTAATATAGGTATGGATGTGAGTCTAGAGGAATTATCTACTCTCAAACAAGCTAAGGGGGAAATATTTGCTTCCTTCTTACAACAATGGTGATCCAAGGCCAATAGGAGCAAATGGACCATGCCAAAAGAATAAAAAATTTGCACCATCATTTCCAATCTTGAGAAAACCTTTTCCTTCCATCTAAAGATACAATGCATTAACACATATGACCATTTGATCCCCAAGGCGCTCAACATCGAAAGAGCCCTTATTGCATAAGGGTGGACACCCACATATCAAGAATAGCAAGACAACCACCCATCAACCAGCTACAACAAAAAACCTTGCACATGGGAAAAGAACAAAAATGTCACTAATGATGGTGTGGTTGAAACCAAGGTCATAATTAGTGCACCAAAACAAAACACACAATCCTACCAACAACTACAAGGAAACAATTGAAAAAACACACAAGCCAATGCGGTATCACAACCACCCAATAATCAAGTCAACAATCTAAATAATCAAGGGGGACCACCCCCACAGAACAAGTATCCCCCCAAGTGAAAGTATACAACCCTTGGGGAATCAATCAAATTCATCATGAAGAAGTTGGTAAATGAGAATCTAATTGAAATTCTGATTTATGAGAATTATCAAGAGCCCAAAGTGAAACCACCATGGTACAATGAAAACCACCTTTGCTATTTTCATAAAATCAAGGGGCACACAATGACCAGTTACATGAGACTGAAAAATTTGATCCAAGATCTTATCGATGACAAAATCATAAACGTTGAACAACCAGTAGGAAATCAAGACCTTAAGATATGCATGAAACCAATGTTAGATCATAATAAAGGGATTAACCATCGAAAGAAAAAGTATGGCAATGTAAACCATGTTTGCGATCATGTTGTTGCATCCCTAGATGAAATGGTCACTGTTATTAATGTCAAAGGAGCCAAAGCCTATTGTGGAGTCACCACACGTGGTGGAAAAGTTGCCATTGCTTGATCATCCTAGTCACCTAGGGCATCCACCTCAAATCAAAAATTTGTTCCCAATGGTTATAATGTCTTGGACCAGCTAAAAAGAACCCCCACTCAGATCTCCATCATGGAGTTGTTGAAGATCTCACCCGCACATAGGAAAATCCTAGAGGAAGCATTGGCTTCATCCACCATCTCCATGGATCTTGATGCTAACTAGTTCCAAGATATGGTTGAACACATCACCATGCCACATCTCCTAATATTTTCTGATTAGGACTTCCCCACCCAACCATCTCTTAATTGTGCATTCCATCTTGAATTCCTCATCCACAAAAATAAATTCAAAAGGGTTTTGGTGGATGGGGGTGTAGGTCTAAATATCTATTCACTCAAGCTAATAAAGAATCTGGGATTCTCTAAGGACACCATTGAAAAATGTAAAGGTATTATAATTAGAGCATATGATGATTAGGAATGAGTGTCTCAAGACACTATTCAACTCCCTATTCAAGTAGGGCCAACCATCATGGAAACCACATGCTAGGTCCTTGACCTTGATTTTCCTTATAACACTCTCCTAGGGTATCCATGGATCCATGGGATGCAAGCTATTGAATCCACATTCCATCAATGCGTCAAGTTTCCCTATCAAAACCAAGAGGTCACGGTCCATGGTGACCCTGAGCCCTTTTATTACTGCAAGAATTTAGAAGCAAAATACTACAAAATCCCTCAGGTCCCAAAGAATGATGAAGACTCTACAACCCCATATGTAGACCCAACTACCTTAGCCTCCACCTTTGAGACAAAAGCACCCACCATTCCTGACATCTCTAAAATCAAATTCATTATCCAAGACAATGGGTGTGGGGATTAAAAAATGAAGAAAAGTGCTTTTGTAATAGGAGATTTACCTCAATCTCCTAGGTCTTGTGCCCAATTGGCTGAAACATCATCCCAAAACTTTAAAGAAAACCCATCTAGATTCAAATGTTGGGGGGACCTAAGTTAGGAAGTGGTAGATGAAAAAGAAATATCAAGATGAAAGGCTTGTGCCTGATCTTCCATTGGATGAGAGAAAAAAACGGACTACAAATGATGCTTAGCATGGGTTATAACAAGAACACGAAACTTGGGTAGAATGAAAAAATGGCTTGTTAGAACCCATTGTTGCTGAGAAGCGTATAAGAAATCTTGGCCTTGGATGTACCCCACCAAAAATAACCATACGTGGTGAAGGTGCTTCGGTTAGAAAAGTCAAATCTTCCCCTCAATTACCGGTATCCACAGGTCTACCCTTAGACAAATATACCTTTGAAATAACTGATGCGTGTGACGAGGACCCCCTAACTTACTTACCCATGCTATTCAAGGATTCCTCCCTTCTCATGATTAGTACCTTATCTTTTGAGCCAAACAATTTGTGAACCTATGATTCCCAACCTACACAAACACAACACACAATCAATATATTATATCAAATACATGGTTAGAATCATGATTCCTCAAGTAATTAATTTGAATGCAAAAGAAGAGTAATGAAGTTAAGAACACAACAGAATTGAAACAAAAATATCAAATCCTATTCTAAAACAATGCAAACTCTTAATCTCTTGAGGGAGTTGGTGCCAATTTGATGTGAAAATTGGCCCTTTCCCAACTCCAATGATGTGATGAAGATGCTATGATGAAGGATGAATGCTTGTGGTGATGACATCAATGGAGCTCCATGTTGAAAATCTACAAAAAATCCTAACTATGTTTGGATGAAATTGATGATAAGTTGGTATGGATTTGATTATAATACCTTTGCATGAATTGTGGATGCCAAATAAAATAGAGGATCTCTATATTTATAGAAAGAAAGAGTTGAAGATTGAAAGATAGGATGAATGTGGGATAAAAGATAAGCCAATAACATGATGCCACTTGTCAATATGTGAGAGAATGAAGGTTGAGCACATTTTGATCAATGTGCAAGTTTGAAATTTGAATTTGAAGAAGTGACATGTTTAGGGGAGATGAAAGAGGAGTTAAATCCCACTTGGCTCAATGCACAAGGACATGTAAGATATTTTAAATTCTTTGTTGGATGTACATGTCTATTTGGGGGGAGATTTCAAATTTGAAGAATATTCCCACTTGGATGCCTTTTTTGAATGAAAATAGAGGATTTATAAATCCATTAAATTGATTTTCATGTGCAAGTTGCAAAATCTAGAGGATTTGAGTGATTAGGATTAGCATTAATCATGATTTGATTAATTTAAATGATGTTAGTTTATTTGACCATTTTGACTTAGATTTTAGGATTTAAATAACTCAAAATGAGAAGAGAGTGATTTAGACTTAGTTAAATAAATATTTTTGATTTATTTAACCAAAGGGGGTGATGTTAGATTAAATTGGATAAATGTTTTATTCATTTAATTTAATTAGATGAAATTTAGAGATTTAATCAAATAATATGGATTTAATTAAACAAAGATAGGAAGATGAATGACCTAGCTAATTACATAGAGACAATGATTTAATTATATCAAGGGATTTATTTAATTAAAAGGGGAATTATGATGAATTTAATCAAATAAGGATATTCGATTAAATGGTTAGAGAGAGGGATAATTCAGGATGAAGTGATGTTACTAGATCAAGATCAAGTGCATGTACATTTTACGTGTCTACACAATCAAACCCATGAGATAAACTTAGTCTATCCCCAACTCATCGATTACGACCAATGAGGACCACCAATTTTGGACACATTCGAAAATGATGAGGCTCTCTTAGAATTCATGGGATTGTGGGATATTGTACATGTGGAGATCAAAAATTTTGGTTCGACATCATGCTAGAAACACATGCTTACTATGGCGAGACGATTGAATCCCCTAGTCGCAAAAGTGAAAATTTGAGAATAATCTCTAGGTCTTTGAGTGAAAGCCACATCATGGCACTATTTGGCCCAAAAAAAATAAAAATAAAGGATGCATCTAATGGTGAAAACCTCTCTAAGGTGCTAGAGGGTGAGGGGTTCAATCTTTCGCTTAGTTCCATTCATCAAGAGAAGTCAGGGGTTTTGGTAGAGAAGCGCAATCTGGTAAACCTAGGAAGAAAAGAAATGTTGCATATCATCTTCTATGTAGAATCAATTCTGATAGAAGAGAAATAACTCCTAGCTGCATTTCTAAGAGAAAGAAAGAAAAAATTTACATGGAGCTATACTGACATGCCTAACCTTGATCCAAAAGTTGTGGTTCATCACCTAGCTATTTATCCCAAAGCAAAGCCAGTGTGACCAAAGCTAAGGAAAATGCATCCCTAGATAGCATTGTTGGTCAATATGGAATTACAAAAGCTCCTAGATGTTGGGTTCATATGATCGATTGATTATCTAGAGTGGGTCTCAAATATTGTACCTATTTCAAAGCCCATTGGGGCATCCACATCTGCACAGACTTCAAAGATTTAAACAAAGCATGTCCCAAGGATGATTTCCCTCTCCCAAACATAGATATGATGGCAGGACATGAAATTATATCACTAATGGATGGATTCTTAGGTTACAACCAGATCATGATAGCTAAGGATGACTAACATAAAACAACTTTTACTTGTCCATGGGGGGCATATTACTAGAATATGATGCCATTCGGGTTGAAAAAAATGGGAGATACCTATCAAAGGGATAGACACTAATCTTCCATGATATGATTCAAAAAACTGTGGAAGATTATGTGGATGACATATTGGCCAAGTCAAAGAAATGTTGGGATCACATAACAACATTAGGTTCCATCTTTGACAAGATGGAGGAATACAAAGTTAGACTCAATCCAAAAAAGTGTTCTTCAAAGTACAATTAGGAAAGCTCCTTGGGTATATCGTGTCTATGAGAGGAATTGAGATAGATCCTACCAAGGTCAAGGAAATTCTTTAAATGGACACACTGAAAACATTGAAATAACTAATAGGCTTACATGGAAGGCTCCAATCTATCCGTCAATTCATAACACAACTAGTAGATAAGGCTATCCCATATTCTCATCTACTCCACAAGGGGGTAGCATACAAATGGGATGAGAAATGTGATTAGGCGTTCAATAAATCAAGGAGTACTTGCTCACACCATCAGTTCTCATGCCACCAATTCTAGGAAAACCCTTGATCCTATATATATCAATAATAGCAGCAAACCTTAGTGCTCTCCTAGTACAACATGATGAAAATGGGAAAGAGAGAGCTATTTACTACATCAGTAGAACCATGGTGGGACACGAGATGAATTACACATCCATTGAGAAGGCTTACTTAGCAGTCTATTCACCACACATAAATTCAGGCACTATATGCTAGCACATTAGGTAAAACTCATTATAAAGATAGACCCTCTCAAGTACCTTCTTTCTAAAGTAACGCTAACAGGGTGAATGGCTAAATGAGTTCTGATCCTGACAAAGAACAACATTAAGTATGTGGAATGTAAGGCCATTAAAGGACAAGTAATTGCAGATCAACTGGCAGAAGCACCAATATATTTAGAGAATCCTCTTGTATCAGAGTTCCCTGATGAGTGCATCTTTAACCTAAGTGTAGCAGATCAATGGAAAATGTACTTTGATGGACCCTACACACAACATGGGTCAGGAGCGGGAGTCTTATTCATCACACCACAAGGAGATTGCATACCTAAATCATATAAGCTATCATTTCCTTATCCAAATAACATTGAAGAATATGAGGCTCTTGTGATAGGGCTGAGAATTATGGTATAGTGGCAGATCATGGCACTTTAAGTCTATGGAGATTCAGAACTTATCATCAACCAGGTCAATGACAAATATCAAACAAAGGATGAAAATTTGAACCCATACAAGAAATTGGTGGAAAGCCTCAAAGAGTCTTTCATTGATATCACATTTGAGTAGCTACTGAGAGAAAATAATAGAGCAAATAATGCTATGGAAACTATTGGATCACTATTGGATGTCCCACGCAATGTCCCTAAGTAAGAATTCCTTTTAGAGATTCTTCTCATACCAACATTCAAGGTACTAGAGTTTGAATTTGTGTATGAAATAATTGGTCTTGGTGATCTTTGGTATCCTAATATATACACCTACTTGAGAATAGGATTCCTCCACATTGATATAACTGCGAACCTTAAAAGGAATTTGTCAAAAAGTCATCCTGTTTTGTCATCTTAGGAGACACCCTATATCATAGGAGCATTGAAGGAACTCTTTTATGATGTCTAAACACTGGGGAAGATTTGCCTACTTTAACTAAGGTACACAATGGAATTTGTGGGTCACATTCAAGTGGTATGACCTTGACCAAGAAACCACTGAGGACTGGGTACTATTAGCCTACAATGGAAAGGGAAGCTCATGACTATGTCTGAAGGTGTTTGTAGTGTCAACAACATGGGGATCTCATCCATGCAACAACTCAGGAGCTCCACCCAATCATTACACCTTGGCCCTTTTCACAATGGGGGCTTGATCTCATTGGAAATATCATCCCCACCTCATTTAGTGGACATAATTTCATTATCACCACCACTAAGTGCTTCATGAAGTGGGTAGAGGCCATTCCAATGACCTACATCACAGGAAAGTAGATTTCCAAGTTCATCCTAAACTAACTAATTTTTCGCTACGGTGTCCCTCAAGCCATTATCTTAGATAATGAAGCACCTTTCAAAAACCAAGATGTACGAGACCTATGCCAAATGTTCAATATCCAACATCGCTTTTCCACTCCATACTACCCCCAAGGAAATGACCAAGCTGAGGCCACAAATAAGACCATATTAAAAATCCTAAAGAAGACAGTCAATGACGTTGGTTGTGACTAGCACCTGTAGCTAAATCCTACCTTGTGGGCCTATTGAATGAGTATCTACACACCAAATGGATCCACCCCTTTCTCCCTGGTCTACAAATCAAAAGCCATCCTATCCATTGAGATCGAGCTCCCATCCCTGAGAATATCATTGCAGAATCTCATCACAGATGAGGAATATTGAGTATCACGGTTGAATGAGCTGGAACTACTAGATGAGTGGTGCATGGATGCCTTAAACCATTTGCAAGTCTACCAAAATCATCTCAAACGAAGCTACAAAAATAAGATCAGGAGTTAGACCTTTCAAGTCAGAGAGCTTGTGTTGAAGGAGAATCAAAAAAATATTCCAAACCAAAACAACAAGGGAAAGTTTGAACCCAATTGGTTGGGACCTTTCATTATCACAATGAGCTACAAATCAGGAGCATATCAACTATCAACGCCTGAAGGTGAACCTTTGTAGGATCCCATGAATAGCTCCCATCTTAAAATTTTTTATGCCTAATCTTACAAGGTATAAATCTAAAAATACAAAAAAAACCAAAAAATATAAAAATCCAAAAAAATCAAAAAAAGGATTGAAAATAGTAAAGAGAAAAATCATCCTCTAGTGAAAACCACTTCATTGGTACTTTGGGAAAGTACCTTGGTGAAAACTTGGCAACTAGGAACCTTTTATAAATAAGCACTTTCCATCCACCATGATCCCTGTGACTTGTTTTGCATTATCCATTCATCATCCATCCATCGTGCTTCCATTGCATTCTTCCATCACCCTTTTGTGTTCGCATCATAGCTTGATCCCATCCCTCCTAGTACGACTTGGCACATTCCAAAGGTCAATTTTTCCTACCTATATTAGAGTAGTCTATTTCATCATGTTGGGGGCATGTTACTATACCAACATCAGATCGTATATGTGTATATTCTTGAAATCTTCCCTAAAAAAAAAATCCAAAAAATTCAAAAAATAAAAAAGGTCAAAAACATAAAAAATTAGAAAATCTAAAAACATTCAAAACATATCAAAAATCCAAAAATAGGTCAAAAATTCAAAAAAGGAGTTGTCTTGTCGAACTACGGGTCTCTAAGCTCTGAACGTAGGAAAGGTTGATATTTGATTATCCCCCAAGACACTTAGGTCAATACTTTAAGAGTCTGCCATAATAAACTGGCAATCCATTTGTTCATATCTCATCAATAATCAAGTCTGTGTCAGTCAAACTACATGGTATTTGTATGTATAACATAGGAAAGGATAATATTTGATCAACCCCTAAGGCCCCTAGGATGGGTCTTTAGCTTAGGATCTTGGTCAAAATCTCAGAAAACACCAAAAACATTGGAAAATTTGAAAATCAAAACATTTGCAAAATCTTGAAAATAACAAAAAAAACCTCAAAACATTTCAAAAACATCAAAAACATCCAAATATTTGAAAAAAATCCACCCATCCCATTTCACAATCACCTAAAATAAACATCCACTCATAATAAATCATTGTCATCCTCAACCTTTGGTGAAACAATCAGAAACGAGTCTAGCAGGTTAAAAGTGAAAACTTAAACATCAAGGTCTCAAGTCTAGGTCAATAGGTAAACAAGTTGGTTAACTCTTGGTACTAATAGCTCATCATCCAATTTTTCCCAAATCATCCGATAACATCATGTCCTAGGATACATCCTTCCTCCAATGGACATCAACATCAGGCATCACCGTAGTTTAGTCTTGGCTAGCGGTATGAATAACATTAGCTTGTTTGTTTACTTGATCTTTGTCTTTTGACTTATTTTATTGTGCTCATTTCGATGACCTCTTGATGATGTCCAAACAAAGGGATTTAGAGAGAAAGGAATGGGGAAACGATCATTATTTTTTGTTTGTTTTGTTTGTTGGATACTCTTGTGATATAATCTTGGTCATGCTTACTTTGTTTGGTCTGTAGGGAGGATGATTTAGTTATCTTGTTGACCACATAGGAAGGATTTCCTTTCTATGTTTTGGTTTGAGATATTTGGAATATCTGAACTACATTGTAAATAAGGTTCTATATGTCACATGTGAGCAAGAGTACTCCTATCTAATTGTTGAGTCAAATTCCATCACACTAGGTGCAACATCATCTTGGTTATGTATACCTTGGTGCATCGTGCCTATGTGTGTTATCAAACATAAGGTAAGTAATCCCTTTTAAAATCCCAATTCTTGATAAGCAAAGCATCATCATCATTATCATCATCTTTAACAAAGTCTCATAGATCATGGACTTGTTGGATCCTCTTCTCTTCATCTCATTTCTTCTTTCTTCTCCCCACGCTAACATGGTACCATGACAGTTAATAAAAAAATGTATCACCAATGCATTCATCTTGCATCCACCAAACTGTCAGCATGCTATATGTCATCCATATCATATCATATAGGAAATACTGATCATCTCACATGCATTGCATTTCATCATTGCATAATATAGATTGGTTATTCTAAGCATCTCATAAATCATACATTGGAATCCATTTCATAATCATAAAAGCATCATCATGTGATCCATATATGCATCATACATTTGCATCCATTTTATATTCATATAAGCATTATCATATCATCCATATGTGCATCATCATATTATACATGGAAAAAATGCTAAAAAAGAAAAGTGCATGTCATAATATCCCATACATCTCATGATCATAACATATAACATCATTCATTTTGCATAATATAGATATGTTATTCTAAGCATATTAAAATAATTTACATATCATAACATTTGCATCCATACCATGGTTGGTCTTTTCTTTGGCTTTTCTGCTAGCTTTTTTTGTCTGACCCTCCTAGTCTTTTGTAGGTGGCTGCTGCTTGTTCCAGTTTTTTCCTTTTGTGCAGCCTATTTTTTCGGTTGGAATTTTTTGTCCTTTCTCTTTTGTTGTAAACTTGGTGGTTTCGGGTCCTTGTAAAACCCGATTTTCCCTTTATCAAAAAAATTTGCATCCATACTCCATACATCATCATCATAAAAGTGCATAGAAAATATATTGAAAAAGAAATGCATCCATGCCACCCATAAGCATTTGCATAATCATACATTGCATTATGTCATATAGAATCACATCACATGTAGAACATCAAGTACATCCATCCATAATGCATAAATAAGTAGACACATCATATCATATATATATATATATCAATATGTAATTGTCATGGTAAAAATCATGATCATGTATGTGCATCAATCAATGTGTACAATGCCCATGGGGCTATAAAAAATGGAGCTCGTGGATCTCAAAAAGAATGGTACCGATCAAAACTATGTGAGCTAGCCTTGGTGGCTGCTCCACTCACTCACTTGTCTCTCTGGTTGGTCCTCTTCTTGTCTCATCCTTGTTTGTTAAGAGTACTTTGGTACCCGAGCCATTGAGGGTATGGCCTGTTGATAGTGGATCCTAAATACTCTTCCTCCTACACCACCTCACAATACATCTGCATTGGGATTGTCCTACCCTATGAGGAGGCTGCCATACTCTCTAACTATTTTCTCTTGTCGACCTCCTGAGCCAGCTACAACTCTATCATTTGTCCTTGTTGTCTTTCATGATCTTGCTCAGTAGTGAGGGCCTGGACTTGTTGCTTAGCCTAGTCTCTCTATTTTATGGCTTCCTGTAGCTGAGCCTGTAAGCCCTATAATTGCCCCTGAAGTTGCTAAATCTAGGCATCTCTCTGATCCAACTATAGTGACTATGGTGGTGGCTGTTGATCCCTCTGTGGTGGCTGCTAATCCCTCGACAGTGGATGTTGATCCCTCAATAGTGGATGCTGATCCCTCTGGCCTCTCTGATCTGGCTAGTGTGGAGGTGGTCCTCCTCCTCCTCCTCCAAGTGCTCCTAGAACCTATCTGACTTGTCCCCTCCTAGCTACCTTTCCTTGAGGTCTCTATCATGGAAGTGTTCCGTTAGAATAGTCAATCAGATGGCAGGCTTGAGCCAATAGTCATAGGCACATGTGGTGCCTGGATATGCCTACCCCTAATCATAGGCCCATGGCTTAGCTACTAGCTATATGAAAGAATCAATCACATCTGACGCTGGGATCATCTAACCCTAGGTAGTCTCTTTAGATGTGTGTGCAAAAATAGCCACATACTGGTCATCGAGGCGATCCTACACATCCCCAAATTATCTCGCTACCCTGTCCAGTAGGTAGCACTCGACCATGGTGTGCTCACACCCCTGCATAAACTGATCCTAGTAGGTGTAGAATAGATGTTGTACATCATCATACCATGCGAGCATCTACAACTAAGGTCTCCAAGTGAACACTGTCATCTTGTCCAAAACCCTTTGCCATTGAGGAAGACCAACCTGTCCTGTATGCCTAAAAGTGAGGCCACCCCTGTACCTCCAAACTATTGGGTCATTTGGCTCGACATTGACCACTATAGCCCTCAGTCAAAGCACGAATATGTACTCCTAAGCCCACATGTGTAAAAATGTGACACTGACACCAATTGCTTGACTGTCACAATAGGAAAACTCATGCAAATCATGTTATAATGAGGCGTATATCATTGGTCCCCAGGAAAAAAGTGTCCACTGATAAAGAATCTGCTCCCAAGAAAAACCCCATCCTAGACTAAAATATTGACCTCACTAATTTGGAGCTACTAGTCCGCATATGATTGCGGCCATAATTAGCTAAAAAGTTGACACTCAACCTCTAAAATACTCAAGATCGATCCGACCCTTAGTAAATATGATCTCATCTATCCCCATGATCTTGTAGCATGCATCAGTGCCAACATCCATGCCATAAATAAATCACTCGCCATGGATGGGAAATTTCAAGTTGTGCTAGACATCCTCTAGTGTGACGGTCACCTCACCAGTGGGAAGATGAAATGATGAGGTCTCACTATGCCACTGCTTGGCCAATACTGTCATCATAGCTAGGTAGGTCCTCACGGTAGGTGCATAGGCAATGTACTAGAGCTCGATCATGCCAAGGTGATCCTGTAGTAACTCGTGTAGCCCACTCAATATGCTTAGTACCAAGAGTCGGTGCTTGCGTGAATGCATAGGTTCTCTATCCTCCTGCACCCATGAAGCCACAATGCCAAATTTCATAAAAAGACTAGACCTCGTTTGAAGTTTTTGATACCAAAATAGAAAATGTGTTGCTATTTGAAAAGGAGAAGCTCTTTGAAAACTCCAAACAGTGACGCTAGAACCCCCAAAATTGCAAACCAAGCCACAACATTGTTGTTTGCATGTGTAGGTCTGTTTGACCAAAAACCCTAAAAACCTAATAGGAGCACAATGTCACTATATGCATTGGTGTTGCCCTTTGAATTTTGGAGCCCTAAGACCAAATTGTGATGCGATGTCACAATAAGAAGTAGCAACACTATTTGACTCCTAGCATCGTCAATTTGGAACTGTTAGTGTTGCTATATAGTGACACTAGACTTGACCTTTCAAAACATAATAAATGCACAAAAAAAATAAAAAATAAAGGCTAGGTTAGGATAACATACTGGTGGTCCTACACCTAAAGGTCTCTAGTAGAATCAAACTCGATTTGAAACGTGTCAGGGAAGCACTTTTTGCACCATTCTATAGGAGGGTCAGAGCTCAAAACAGAGGAATTCTCAAAGTCTGGTTGTGAAAATGAGTTGAAAGTGACCCTTCGAAGGCTATTTAAGCATGAAAATTAAGGTTTATTGGTTTGCTTTAGCCGTCAAACTAGGGTTTTGTGCCCCCAACCCCTTTTTTACCAACGAAATCTTGTTTCAGATCTTTTTCTCATGTTTTGTCACATTTTTAGCATCTTGGAGCCTTTGTGGACCCGTTGGGTAGCTTGTCCTCTTTTTTCGTGAAATCACCCAAAAATCCAAATTTTCGTTTGATCTCTCGAAGGGGTAGTATACTAGCATAATTCTTATCACTAGGGCAATAGTGGGGCATCTGAAAAAAATTAGAAAATCTTTGAAATTTGATCTCAGCAAGCTTATTCTTTGAACCAACGCAATAGGTACATTGATTCAAAGAGGGAAAAAATGTAGACATGTAAATTATACTGATTGATCTCGCACACTTGATCCTAGTTTACTAACATCAATTCTCTTTGAATCATCTCTCTAGTAACCATTTAATCGAATAATCTTTATTTGATTAAATTCATCATTATCTTATTTGAATTAAATAAATAATTTTATTTGATTAATCCTAATGTTCCTCTTTTAATTAAATCCTCTTATTTGATTAAATCATAATCTTCCTTTAATTAAATAAATTAACCTTTATTTGATTAAATCTAACATCATCTCCTTTTAATTAAATAAATCAAACTTTATTTAATTAAATTTAATGTTCATTATTCCTCCCATTTGATTTAAATAAATCCAAAAATCTAAATCAAGTGTCAAATCAAACTAATCTCCATCTAAGTTAATCAAATATTAATTAACTCTAACTCTAATCCATAAAATCCTCTAAATTTTGCAACTTGCACAAGTAAATCAATTTATTTGATTTATAAATTCTTCTTTTTTCATTAAAAAAGGCATCTTTTTGGAATATTCCTCCAATTTGAAATCTCCCTCATAAAAAGGACTTTTCCTCCAACATGACATTTATAACTCTTACAAGTCCTTTTTTTTGAGCCAAGTAGCATTAACTCCTCTTCCACATCTTCCTCCACAATCCATCTTTCAAATTTCAAATTTCCACCTAATTGCATTTTTTTGCACATTGATTGAAATGTGCTCCATCTCTCTTCAATAAAATGTTGACAAGTGGCACTTTGTTATTGCTTCATCTTTAGTCCCACATCCTTCATGTTTTTCATTCCTCCATCCCTCTTTCCTATAAATGAAGAGCTCCTCTATTGATTTGGGAGCCACAACTTGAGGCAAAGACACTATCTACAGATTTGAAGCAAAGTTCATCCACTTTCATCAAAGTTATCATAGCATTTCATCACCATGGCTAGGTTATTGAGAATTTTCATCAAGGATCACATTGTTCATCATCAAAGCTTGCAAGGAATTGGGAAAGGGCTACTTTCCACATCAAAGTAGGAGCATTTCCCCCATGGGATGCTGGATTTGAGTGTTTAGAGCAATATTTCATAGCTTTCAATTGATTATCTTTGTTTTATTTCTTGTTCTTGGCATTCAAATGAATTACATGGGGAATGCTAGTTTAGATTTATTTATTGACAAACATTGTGTTGTTTGTCTATGTTTGTACAGGTCTAGAGCTACCATTCATAGTTAGATTGTATATTTATCTTCCAAAACAACTTCTAAGGTATCAACATTGCATCATTTCATGTTCATGCTTTAATTTCATTATTTCATGATTTGGTTTAGTTACCTACAAGGGGTTTGACTTAGGAAAACCCATATTCAAGAACAATAAAAATGTTTTTCTCCTCTTGAGTGTGTGTTTGCAGATTTATAGGTTGGAGATCAAGTGGAGAAGAAGTTTAGAGAAAAAATGTCAAAG
>VDFB02105785.1:163700245-163759079 GCA_007258455.2 Sequoia sempervirens | reverse complement strand
AAATCTTGTTTCAGATCTTTTTCTCATGTTTTGTCACATTTTTAGCATCTTGGAGCCTTTGTGGACCCGTTGGGTAGCTTGTCCTCTTTTTTCGTGAAATCACCCAAAAATCCAAATTTTCGTTTGATCTCTCGAAGGGGTAGTATACTAGCATAATTCTTATCACTAGGGCAATAGTGGGGCATCTGAAAAAAATTAGAAAATCTTTGAAATTTGATCTCAGCAAGCTTATTCTTTGAACCAACGCAATAGGTACATTGATTCAAAGAGGGAAAAAATGTAGACATGTAAATTATACTGATTGATCTCGCACACTTGATCCTAGTTTACTAACATCAATTCTCTTTGAATCATCTCTCTAGTAACCATTTAATCGAATAATCTTTATTTGATTAAATTCATCATTATCTTATTTGAATTAAATAAATAATTTTATTTGATTAATCCTAATGTTCCTCTTTTAATTAAATCCTCTTATTTGATTAAATCATAATCTTCCTTTAATTAAATAAATTAACCTTTATTTGATTAAATCTAACATCATCTCCTTTTAATTAAATAAATCAAACTTTATTTAATTAAATTTAATGTTCATTATTCCTCCCATTTGATTTAAATAAATCCAAAAATCTAAATCAAGTGTCAAATCAAACTAATCTCCATCTAAGTTAATCAAATATTAATTAACTCTAACTCTAATCCATAAAATCCTCTAAATTTTGCAACTTGCACAAGTAAATCAATTTATTTGATTTATAAATTCTTCTTTTTTCATTAAAAAAGGCATCTTTTTGGAATATTCCTCCAATTTGAAATCTCCCTCATAAAAAGGACTTTTCCTCCAACATGACATTTATAACTCTTACAAGTCCTTTTTTTTGAGCCAAGTAGCATTAACTCCTCTTCCACATCTTCCTCCACAATCCATCTTTCAAATTTCAAATTTCCACCTAATTGCATTTTTTTGCACATTGATTGAAATGTGCTCCATCTCTCTTCAATAAAATGTTGACAAGTGGCACTTTGTTATTGCTTCATCTTTAGTCCCACATCCTTCATGTTTTTCATTCCTCCATCCCTCTTTCCTATAAATGAAGAGCTCCTCTATTGATTTGGGAGCCACAACTTGAGGCAAAGACACTATCTACAGATTTGAAGCAAAGTTCATCCACTTTCATCAAAGTTATCATAGCATTTCATCACCATGGCTAGGTTATTGAGAATTTTCATCAAGGATCACATTGTTCATCATCAAAGCTTGCAAGGAATTGGGAAAGGGCTACTTTCCACATCAAAGTAGGAGCATTTCCCCCATGGGATGCTGGATTTGAGTGTTTAGAGCAATATTTCATAGCTTTCAATTGATTATCTTTGTTTTATTTCTTGTTCTTGGCATTCAAATGAATTACATGGGGAATGCTAGTTTAGATTTATTTATTGACAAACATTGTGTTGTTTGTCTATGTTTGTACAGGTCTAGAGCTACCATTCATAGTTAGATTGTATATTTATCTTCCAAAACAACTTCTAAGGTATCAACATTGCATCATTTCATGTTCATGCTTTAATTTCATTATTTCATGATTTGGTTTAGTTACCTACAAGGGGTTTGACTTAGGAAAACCCATATTCAAGAACAATAAAAATGTTTTTCTCCTCTTGAGTGTGTGTTTGCAGATTTATAGGTTGGAGATCAAGTGGAGAAGAAGTTTAGAGAAAAAATGTCAAAGTTGTTAAGTTGCAACATTGAACTTCATAGTGCAAGAATGGAGAATTGAAGCTACAATATTCATCATAGGTTTTTGGAAGCTGACAACTGAAGATATGAGAGTGCAAAAATCAAGGAAAATAACCTAGATCTTAGTTTCAAAAACCCTAATAGAGACCCATTCGCCACTAAAAGCTAATGAGTCCTTTGTGCCCTAAAAATAGGCTTCTTGCAGCAAGGTACACATCATTTTAAACTCTAAAAACTCCCCTCATAGTTTCTATAACAGTTAGGGTTAGTTTTTTATTATTATTTACATCTTTTAGCTGTCATAATTGCATTTTTTTTTGTGGAAAAACTTAGTGGTTCATTATCTTGATTCACTTCACTTTGATGAACCCTATTTTCCACCTAAACAATAATGCATTATTACTGTCACCAGTGTTGTTTTCCTAATGTTATATAAAGATGAGGATAAGAAGCATGAATAATAGTGAAGAGATGTTGTTGAAGGTCTATAGTATGTTTTATGATCTCTACTAATGTTCTTGGTGAAGTATATGTTGCTAAAAGAAAGTTTCAGCCTCCGTAAGTTGCTTAAGTGTTTTTGGTTAAGGAAGCTACATTGAAGTCTATTTGAGAGAATTCTCTACACCTCTGCTATTGATTCTTTGGTCTTGCATTTTAGTATTCAATGTTAGTATTTTGTTGATGTTGCACTCTAACATTTTCAAGTTACTTATGTTTCCAAGGAGAGTTTTGGGAATTTTAGAAGGTTGGTAGTGTTGCTGGTTGTCTTGATTGGTTTGAGAAATGCTCCACATTTCTCTACATTCATGTATTTTCTCATAAATGGCTTGGTAAATGTTCTTTCAATTTTTTTGTAGTGTCTCAATTCTAATATCATGTGTTGAAGTGTTTTGAAAGCTAATATGTTAACATTTTATCTCATGTGATTATGCATTATGTCCTTCTTGGTTAAAGTATTTTGTACCTATTTGATCTATGGTGGATTTTGATGACATTCCAACATGAAAGAAGTGTATGGAAGTGATTTTGGATGTTCAAGGAACATCTCCATGTGATCCGCATGTTGCTAATTGGTCACTTTGGTGTTGCATTGTGTCTTGAGTTGGCTTTCTTGCTCTTTTATGGATATTTGGCCGATAGGGCTTGTTAGTTTGCTTGGGCCATGTGCTTGGGGTACTACACCAATAATGAAAGATGTCCCACAATAGATTTGGGTTATGACCTATCATCGTTGGGACCACACAAGTAAATACAATTAGAAGAATGTTTTTGAGCTAATTAGTTACGTGCTTCAATGTTTCATCCACATGTTTCCTTGATGCTGACTTAGGTTGATGTGTGCCCGCATGCAAATTTTTTTGGATCATATTAGAAGAAGTGCCAAGATCATTTTTTTTCCTCTCTATCTCTGGGATAGGACCATATTATGTTTTTGGTGGTTGACCAATTGAATATATTGCTTATTCTTTTCCTAGCCAACCTAATCGAATAATTGAAGTATTGTAGTGGATATAAATGCAATATCATTTTAGATGCAACAAGATGAAGTGTACAAGTGTGAAGAAGTGTGTGTGTGTGTGAATTATATGGAATACCCAGTAGAGATAGTGCTAAATATTATGAAAGGAAAGATAAATTGTGTTGCAATACCTCAATCAACAAAGTGTTATGTTGGAAAATCATTGCAATTCTCTCTAAATTATATTGTATCCTACTCTAAGATAGTGAATCTCATTAGGGCCATGTATCTTGCTCTTGAATTCATTTTGTCTTCAATTCAATAGGTCTTTTGTATCTTTCTTTAAGGTAGTGAGCCTTCCTGTAAGTCTTTTTTGGAAATGAGCTTATATTATGAGTTAACTCTCACCACAATTTTTCCCTCATTGGGTTTTCCACATAAATCTAGTGTCTCCTTATGCATGTGTGTGTTCTCTATTTCCTTCTCTTTGTTGTTGATCTGATTATTGCTATATTTTTCCTTGGTAAAGCTCGCTGAAGTTAATAAAGGTTAAAATTTCTATATTCTATTTTTCTTAAGGCTCAATCTTTATCTATTAAAGGATTTTGAGTTGTGCTAAAAGTTTAAGTTCAAGAAGGGGTTAAGTTTTGTGTAGAATGATTCACCCCCCTCTCAGTATTTAGAAGTGCACAACATATGACTTCAATCCATTAAGGAACATAGATCTGAGTGTTGAGTTGAATTATTAGTCAGTTCATTACTTGAACTTATCATTTAGCCCCTCCTCAATTGAGGATAATCGCTCTTTTCATATCATCATAGTCATTGTGGAGGTAGAAATACCAAAACGAGGTTTGACTTAGGAAATCCCTTATATGATAGAACCCTTCCACCTATTTCACGTGTGTAGGTTCTTAGAACTCAATTTGATTAGAGGAAGATAAAGGACTAATTTATGATACGTGAATTCAAGCCTATAAGTAGTCAAGACACAAAAAATATATTTTCTCACCAATAGACAAAGTTCTAACAATGACCCAAGGAGAATAGGAGCTACAAACTAGAGACCTCAAGTTTGTGTTTTTAGATCTTCTAAAAAGGAGGATTGTATGTGAAACACCATACCCTAGAACAACTAATTTAGCTTCAAATTTACACACTATGTTCTGAGTACATGTGCAGGATCATGATGGGCCAAAAAGTGGCAATATGATGGGTATTTATAGGTTATGTGGCTGACGACTTTCCTTTTACCCAAAATTAATGAAATGAAAAGGGGTTTTAAAGGATATTCTCAGCTTTCCACCAATATAAATTATGCTTTACTTTGAATTTAATATTATTATTCATTTTCTATTTGAATTATGAATAAAGTCCTAATTGATAGGCTGATTGAAAAAAATCTATAGCTTTGAAATAGTGTCACAATTTTTGAATTCGAATCATGCCTCACATTATATGCTTCGTATACTATAGGATTAAAAAAAATTGAATTTCATGAAGTTTTGACCAAGTTAAGGTGGTTAGATGTACAAGCTTTTATATTTTTTAAAAGTTGTAATAAAAAAATCATAACTACAAAAAATTATGCATCACATTGGGGCATGAGTCCTCTACTTATATCTAAAATATTATAAAAAATTTACAAAAATTTACAAAAAAATTAAAAAAAAATTTATTTTCTTGGAAAAAAATTACAAAAAAATATGCATCACATTGGGGCATGAGTCCTCTACTTATATCTAAAACCTTATTAAAAAATATTATCATATTATTGTTGTTAGGGTGGTTAGACAGACACCTACTTATTTTTTCCCTAAAATTTAAGTACTGTTGCATTGAAATTTCAAATTTTTACCAAATAGATTTTGTTTTCTAAAAAATAAACCTAGTAGTTTAGAAACTACATTCAATTTTCTACAAATTCTATTCTTACATATTTTTGAAATAATATAGATAACTTATTCAAATTTTTACGTCAAGTTGCCTAACTCTGATATTTTTGAATTTTTCACCACTTAAGGGCCTATTTTTTCCATGATGATCCTACAAATACCCTTCCTCCATGTTTACTCTTTACCTTTTTTGATTTTATTTCTATTTTTTTGCATTCAATTTCTTAAAATCATAATAGACTACTACATTTTCATAGTTTACCTAGGAATATCATTGTGTCATATAATTGAATCAATCCAATAATTCAACCAATCAAAAAATATAACACATCTCAACCAAACAAGGATTAGAACCATAATCCACTATTTTGACTCTTCCATTTATGTTTGTAGTCAAGTGGATTTGAGATCATTTCTAATCCTTCAAAAAATGGGACAAGTGTGATTTAGGACCTGGACCCCTTTCCAATCAAATAAAAGTATATATATAAATAGAATATAGGCATGAATATATTCTAAGGGTAATGGATTATGAGAGTCCATAATGTAGTATATACCATTGAAGTGTTGAACAATCCAGATAACTGAGAGGGGGGTGAATCAGTTATCCCAATTTTTTTTTCTCAACTTTGATTAGTCTAGAGCCAACTTAAATTAATTAGTTAAACATCTAATAGATAAGAACATGAAAGTGCATAGCAACACCATACACAATGAACACCAGAATTACGTGGAAACCCAAGAAAGGAAAAACCACAAAGAATGATAATTCTCAATTATAAAACATTGGTTATGGTGATTTTTACAAGGGCTCACTACCAAATTGCTCGCTATAGGGTGGCTCACTACCGATTGGGCTCACTGCCTGACTATTATAGCCAAAGATACAAAAAGGATCACTAAAAAAAGAGAAAGGCTCACTACCTACAGAAAATGGCTCACTATTGTTGGGTTCACTGCCCAAATACAAGACAATAGATTACAAAATAGTCTCACTAAAAAAAAGTGAACTAATGAAGTTGCATCTACATATGCATGAGTTCAGTTCTAGTTAAGAGCACAATTTTTTTCTATAGTATATTTGGTTAAGAATATTTTGCACGACTTCTTCGCACAAACTCTACAAAATATATTCCCAAAATGGCTCACTAAAAAAACAGAAAGGATCACTACCTACAGAAAATGGCTCACTATTGTTGGGCTCATTGCCCAAATACAAAACAATAGATTACAAAATAGTCTCACTAAAAAAAGTGAACTAATGAAGTTGCATCTACATATGCATGAGTTCAGTTCCAGTTAAGAGCACAATTTTTGTCTGTAGTATATTTGGTTAAGAATATTCTACACAACTTCTTCCTTCACACCTTTTTATTTGCTCACACACATCATACTCCTTCCATGCTTCTATTTCTTCAATCAAAAAGATGTGAACTATATATATATGTATTCCCATAGAATAGAAATAAGTCAGCCACACAATATCTTCATAGTCTTCTAAGTCATCCAAACACAATTTGAATTTATATCACCACAAGGAATTTTGGCATGAAGAACAACCTTAAGATATTCAATAAGACCTTGCATGCTAACACCGAACCCCAAGATAGGTTGCACAAAAATATCTTCTTACCACATTACCAAGGGACCCATGAATAGGTCATTCATAAGATAAGTTCATTACATAACATAACTATCAGAAGATAGAAAACTTAGGATCACATGAAATATATTTCAGAGCCAATGTGAATGCCACAAACAAGACCAAATCTTGATTATCATCAATTTTAGTGTCAATCAGAGAACCACAATTTGACATACAAAAACTTGCAACATGCTACGTGAATGTCCAAATAGCAAGGTTACCCAAAGTAAGCTTTGAACACAACAACCAACATCAAAAGATTAGACTTCATTATACTACATTAACTAAATTCAACAAATGTCCTACAAAGAAGTAACACCATATCTGGATTAAGGATAATATCCATCATAGAATATGATAGGATAGATTAAGTTTGTACATCATTTGGAGCACATCCTTCCAGATCCAAGGTTTTGACATCACTGACAACAAAAACATCTTCAAAAGCTTCTCAACAATCTCCCCCTTTGGCATTGACAACAAAACAACAATAACTCAAAAACACAAAGTTCCACAACTCCAACTCAAAATTGAAAACTTCAAAAACTCCAAGTACTCCCCCTTTGTCAAGGAATTCAATACCTCTTTTTTTTTCTCTTCATTTTTCTCCCCCTTTTTACCATCAAAGGAAAAGGGCCAAAATTCGAACATTTAGGAAATCAAGTATAAATAACACTTTTCACATGAATTTTTTTCTTGTAGCTTTCTCTCACAATTGGAAGAATCATCTTCCAAGCTAGCACTACAAAATCCATTTTGGTACACATACTATCTGGCATAGTCAATGACATAAATGAGGATGACCAATTTAGAGATAGGCATTATCATTCACAATATTCTGCATAAGAAAGTATCTCAGAGAGATGATCCAACCGAACCTCAACAATTTCCTTAAACAACCAAAAAGTTCTAACCAAGTATTCCCTCTATCTCTAAACAATCAATAACTCCACTTGTAACTCACCAACTCTTATTCTTTGTTTTCCAGATCCTTGTATTTGAAGAAATCAAAACTCTTTCCAATATTATTCATCTCAAATTCAATATCTTCAATTCTGCTTCTAAAATTATCAACAATAGTAGGCCATTGGAGATAATACCTGTAGATGTCAAACATCTCCTTAATGCATTCTCTTGTCTCACCAATGTGTTTGGATAAATTCTTTTTAGCTTTGACACATCTTCTCTCAATCATAGCTTTGAACTTATGTCATTCAGGTCCTTCCAACAACATTCTTTCTTCAACAATGTCTACTAGATTATCCAGTAACAAGTTAGAAACATTTGAAATAGTATTACCCTTTTTGAGTAGATAATCAACTAGAGCATCATCAATTTTAAGCCTTTTGATCAGAGAGCTGGCACACCACGTTTCACCAATATTCTTCATATCACCTTCATCTAACATTGACCAAATATCATCTGGATCGGCATAATCAAATATAGGAAAAGACTCTTCTTCATTCTCCTTTTCTTTTGAGATAGTGATGACATCTTCTATATTAACTTTCCTCTTTTTGGGTTCTGGAGGGGAACCACCAATCACAACTTCCAACTCCTTGTTATTAGAGGAACCCTCTTATAACTGATTGGAAAATATTACAATAGAGCACAAATTCATTTGCAAGTATGAGAAATGGATTTTGCATGCACTTGCTTTATCTTCCATACATTCCAAATACTTATAAACTTTCTTTTTAATAGGGATGCTAGACTCCATTTAACATTCTTCTTTTCCAGTAGCAAATCAGAAAGTAAAATACCAAAATTATTAGAAAAGATCCAAATTGGAAGGGATAAATCTCAACCAAAGACATTCTGGCATTCTCAATTAGGTTTTCCATTATTAGTGTACACAAATAAAACTGTTTATTTTCCTTCACCATCATGTGTGCAAGATATACAACAATAACACTCGAAGTAGAACCTTCATGACTTCTGGAATAGATTTTATAAATGATTCTGTAAGCAACATACCTTACTGCAAGATCGACAATGTTATTTATCAATATAGCCCAGGGGTCTTTGTTGATACCAGTAAGTTCCTCCACATCTTTGTATTTCATCGTGATCAGATAGGGTTTGTCCAAAATAATGTTGCCATCCTTGAATTTAATTAATAGGAACAAGATAGATTCATTGTTTGCAAACCAGGGAAATTATCCCCATAAATCCATACCCAGAGTATTTACATTTTGCAATTCATCCATCTTCAACCCTAGTTCCATTTCCTTCTTCCAATGATCAAACTCATCCAATTTGACTCCCTTCAACCTTAGTAGAATATCGCCACTCAATCCTTTGTTAACAGATTCCATCATTGCGCTTATCTTCTTTAAACTCTTTATCTCTTAATGAAACTTATTCTTCTTCTCCTTTGAAAACTATGAGAAATGATTTTGAAAACTCCCACCTTTTACTCTTAATTACTCATAATGATTTCATCGCCAAAAAATGCACATTGATGATGCCAACAATTGTACTTCACTTTTCAATTAGTTGGATTAAGGTTCATCATTTATCGTCAACCGGTTCAAACTTAAACATGTTAAAAAATTACTTCAATATTACTTTGGAGAGGGGGAACTTATAGGATATGTAATGCAAAACTACCTTGAGCCAAGGCAGGTTGGCTTAGATATTGGTAGGGAATGTACCGAGATCTGATATAATGGAAGTGTCTTCCACACTCATTTCCTTCTTCCTCCAAATTGTGACCATCTTCTTCTTAGATTCATTTGATTTTGCAACCTTCTTTTTGTTCTCAGGCCTTTCTAGAGCAACATATTTGCATGTGTTAGCATAATGTCTGGGTTGACTACACTTGTAACATTTTTTTCTTGACTTGATTGAGTGAACCTTAGATATACACTGATTACTCTTATGATCATAACCATGGCATAAATAAAAATTACCATGAAAGAGGTTATTCATTCCATTCCTTCTAGCTAGATTAGATAACTGAATTTTGCAATGACTTGCTTTGTGACCAAACTATTAATAGTTAAAGCATTGAGTATTCAGTTCTATTTTTCTTCTACATTCTATATCCTTATGTCCAAAATTTTTGCATAGAAAACATTGACCATTGAATGATAAGTACCTTTGAGAATTTGGTTGCCTAACCGAAGGTCTTTTTGTAGGTGCATTAGAGTTCCAGACCTTGCTTCAGCTTCAACTACTTTGTCTTCACCCATAGTGTTTTGATTTGAGTTTTCATTGATGAATCCAAGTCCTCCTTTATCCTTGTGACATTTCTGTAGGGACAAAAGTTGATCTAGAATCATGCTACTTTCACATACTCTTGCTTTAGTTTTTAGCCTTCTTAATTCTTGATCTAACTTCTCATTTTCTTTTGATTTTTGTTTAATGGTATCCTTGATATTTTCTTCAGTTTTCTTCCATTCTTCCATTATCTGTTTGATAGTATCTTTAAGATTTTCTTTAGTCTTCTTGCATTCATCCAATTGCTGCTTTTAATTGACAATACTTTCTTTTGACTCTTTTAATTCTTAGATAATCTCTTTGTGTCTTGCTTTGAAGTTCTAGATTTTCTCCCTTAGCTTTGAAATATAAGCATTTGCCTCCTTGAGATTTTCTTTCAATTCTTTATTTTTAGATTCCATGCTTTCCATATCATATAACATTATCTTCAGTTCTTCCTCAAATTGATAAGCTCTTGCCATCTATTCAAACTGCCAAGATATCCCTTAAGCGGTTAAGCTTCATTTCCAAGGGACAAAGCTTTAATACCAATTCTTGAACAGTCCAAATAAATGAGAGGGGGGTTTGAATCAGTTATCCCAAAAACAATTTTCTCAACTTTGATTAGTTCGAAACCAACTTAAATTAATCAGTTAAAAACCATGGAGAATGCTAATTCTCAATTATAAAACATTGGTTAAGGTGACATTGATTAAGGTGATTTTTACAAGGGCTCACTACCAATTTTCTCATTGCAGGGTGGCTCATTGTCGGTTGGGATCACTGTCAACCTATTATAGCCAAAGATACAAAAAGGCTCACTGCCAAAAGAGAAAGGTTCACTTCCTACAAAAAATGGCTCACCGTCGGTGGGCTCACTAACCAAATACAAAATAATAGACTACAAAATAGTCTCATTACAAAAGTGAACTGATGAAGTTGCATCTACATATGCATGAGTTCAGTTCCGGTTAAGAGCACAATTTTTTCTCTTGTAGATCCGGTTAAGAATCTTCTGCATAGATTATTTGCAAAAAAATTTCAAAATAGATTACTTCTTCCTTCACATATTTTTATATGCTCACACACATCATACTCCTTCCGCGCTTCTATTTATTCAATCAAAAAGATGTTTTCTATATATGTGTATTCCCATAGAACAAAAATAAGTCAGCCACACAATATCTTCATAGTCTTCTCAGTTGGCCAAACACCATTTGAATTTAGATTACCACAAGGCATGTCAACATGAATAACAACCTTAAGATATTCAATAAGACCTTGCACACTAACACTAGACCCAAAATATAGGTCGCACTGTAAAAATATCTTCTTACCACATTACCAAGGGACCCATGAATAGGTCATGCATAATATAGGTTCATTACAGAACATAACTATTAGAAGATAACAAACTTAAGATCACATGAAATATATTCCAGAGCTGATGAGAATACCACAACCAAGACCAAATCTTGATTATCATCAATTTTAGTATCAATCAGAGAACCACAATTTGTCATACAAAAAATTGCAACATGCTATACATGAATGTTCAGATAGCAAGGTTACCCAAACTAAGCTTTGAGCACAACAACTAACATCAAAAGACTAGACTTCATTATACTGCATTAACTGAATTCAACAGATGTCCCAAAAAGAAGTACTACCATATCTAGATTAAGGATAATATCCATCATAGCATATAATAGGATAAATTAAGTTTGTACATCATACAAAGAACATCCTTCTAGATCTAAGGTTTTGAAATCAATGACAACAAAAACATCTTCTCAACATGAAGAATGTAAACCAGAGGTAGGTAAGTGCAATCTATTTAACATAAAAAGTAGGGTTTACCACCATGAATGAACACGATAAGCAAATAATTTATTTTCCTTATTAAAACATTCAATTATGAGGGAAAAAATATGCAAATAACAATTCAAAATAAAACCTAACTATTATAGCAATTATGAGGGGAGTTTTTAGAACTCAAAATGATGTTTACCTTCTAGAAAACTTGTTTTTAGGCCACAAAGGACTCATTTTCCTTTAGTGGTGAATGGGTCCCTGTGAGGGTTCTAGAAAATGACTTCTAGGTTTGATTCCTCTTAGCCTACATTCCTAGATCCCAAGTCTTTACTTCTTCAAGCCCTACTTAGGACTCATTCGCCTTTAGTGGCAAATGGGTCCTTTTAGGGTTTTAGAAAATTGACTTTAGGGTCATGTTGCTTGATGTATGCACTCTCAAATTCCATGCTATCAAGTTCTAGAAGTCTATATGCAATTTTGTAGAGCTCTTTCTATGATCTTTCACTTTGAATAACAACTTTTACAACTTTTTCAACTTTGACAATTTTTCTCTAAATCTTGCTCAACTTGATCTTCAACCTATAAATTTTCAATCATGCACTCAAGGGTAGAAAAACTTGTTATTTGTTAGTGAATGGGGGTTTGCCTCAGTAAAACCCCTTGTAGGTAATTAAACCAAATGATGAAATGAAGCATGAAACATGAAATATGCAATTGAGATACCTTGGATGATGTCTTGTGAAGTAAATCTGCAAACTAGCAAGTAATGACCATAAAGAATGTAGATCCTAGATCCTTGAATGTGATTTGAACAATAGTTGTAAGTAGATATTCAATGCTACACTCACAATCTTATCTCAACAACATGGATGCATGCATCAAACCCTTGTCATGATCATATGATCTTGAATTTTTGCAATGAACTCTTGAAATATGGCTTGAAATTTCCTTGAATTGCCTTTGTAATGCTCTAATGCTTGATCACTTTAATGCTTGTAAAATTCCTAACTTGTGTTAGGAGAAACAATGTGGATTAACCCCTTATTTATACTAAAATAGGAGATTAACCTTGAGATTCAAAGAATTAAGGCCGACACCAAATCTGGAAACAAACATTATTAAGTTCATGCCAGAATGAGATTTAAAAAGGGGGGTGTCATTAAGGGAGGACCCATTCACTATCCTGGGAAAATGGGTCCTACCTCAGTTTCCTAGGACCTAACCATAGGGGATTGAAAGAGGGCTAGAAACCCATTCCAGATCATCTAGAAAAGGGGGGTCTTATTAAGGGAGGAGCTATTCACCATCAAGCGTGAATGTGTCTTAGCTCAACTTACCATGGCCAAAATTTTACCAATGAAATATTTTGTTAATTAAATTATGATTATCAAGATAGATCTTTGGGAGGTGTCAAAAATAAGGCCTAAATTTGAATTAAATGGGGCTAATTACTCCAATTACTCTAAATTAATTAATGACCACATAGATAAGTGTGAAAGTGCTTTATAACACTTTACAAAACTTAAACAAGGAACACATTTTGTACATTTTATTCAGAAAGGGGCCCATAAGGCCTAATTAAGCAAATACATCCTAGAAAAGTGTGAAAGTGTGTTACAACACTTTACAACACCCTTGAAAAGGATAAATTAAGGAATGTTTTAATCCAATAAAGGTCCTAGAATAGTGTGAATGTGTACAACACATTACAACACCACCCCAAGACATCATTAGTTCAGTTTTAATGTTAATTATCAAACCAAGTAAGGAAAAAGGGCTACTTTTCCGTTACTACATGTTCCCCCCACTTTAGTGAGAGGATGGCCCCATGTACAAATCACACTAAAGTAGACATCCAATACACTTAAGTATGCATCAATAACAAAGATACATGATCATACCCTTTCAAAGGACAAGAAAAATAAACAAAAATAAAGGATCAACCACAACCATTTCAACATGATGTGAAACGGGGCTGTTTTTTGATAACATATCTTGCTCACTCTAGGGTAGTGGAACCTTAGTCTGTCCACTAGGTGAGTTTTCTCAACAAAGTGGTTTAGTGAGAAAGTCATGCCAGTGTGTCAGCTTTCCACTGCATAATGAGAAAGTCATTCCACTATATCGGCTTCCCATCATACTAACCATACCAAAGTTATCCTCTTGATAATTTCAATAAGGAACTATAATGTAAATGATTTTGTCATGTAAAAGTTTTGTTAAAGGGGATTTTTCTTTGTTTGTGTAATGGTATTCCTCTTAGGGAGCATTGTGCCTAATGTATCCAAGAGAAGACAATTCAAAAGTGTTAGATCGTCACCCGTGGGATGCCTCATTTGCATCATGCCATGATAGTAGATCATACACTCTTGGATGGAATCAAACCTAATGACACCACCAAGAAGAGGAAACATCATAAGAAAAAAGGAAAATAACGCCATGAAATTTTTCCAAAAGATGTCATTGATGTATGCCCCCACTTTAAAGTGGTTGCTACACCATCACTATGAGCAATTTCTTTAAAGTTACAACCAATGTTATTTTCCTAAGACATGAGAGCTTTCCTTGGAAAACCCTATGCCAAGTCATATGTTTCCGAAGTAATCCGCGTCATGAAATAGAAAAGAAGGGGTTGCCCACAAAAAAACAATGCTAAACCTAGAAATAAAAGTATGTCACATGCAAGAAAACTTAAGGCATGCCGTCCACATCCTGAGCTTGCTCTTATATATACATGTAAGGCCTTCAACTAGCCAAAAGAGATAATCCACTGAGTGCAGGAAAAGGGTGAGCTGAGGATGGATGATGGTATGCTACTCCTTACAAAAAGGAAATGATTTCTAATTAATGCAAAACATGTAATAGTGAGTATCATATGATCCTACAACTATTACATGAAAAGGAGCAACCACTATTGTTATTGATTAGAATGAGTAGACAAAGTATCGACTTGCTACCTATCTAATGAGATATTTCCACATGTAGTATCTATCAGTTTAAGATGCACCAAAGTAAAACTTTTCTTGGAAGAATCTTTTGTAATAGTGTTGGTATTAAGTGAAGGATTGTTTGATGGTTCAATTTCTATCAAAGGACAATAACCAAGACCATGAGTTTTTTCTTGCATGTTAGGCTCTCTAGGGACACATATACCTCGTTCTCTAGCACCATATCCTTTTCCATTATACCCAAGTTGTTTCATAAGCTCATAACCTCTTAAATAAAGTTTTTTCATTTCTTTGGGATTTAGTGGTTGTTCATAATCAACTTTTTCAAGGTTTTTTGTGTAATTGGATTGATCTTCTAAAGTGGTTGAGGTGGATGCTTTTGAATTTTTTATTGACATTATTGCTTTTTTGTTTCCCTTTATAGAATATTTTGTTATGATCTTGTACTTTCGCATGGATGTAGATATAAAATCAAAGAAACTCAAAGAACCTTCCAATAATTTTGTGACCTCTTCAATAAAATTTCCTTTTTCTTTCTCAACATGCAAATTGGTCTTGATTGTATACACCTTGTTCTCTATGTGAGCAATGTCATTGTAACTCAGTTGCTTTGAAACATTATTATCATCAAGTTGTTTTTGAGGTGGTTCTAAGATGAGCATAGGTTTCTTTTGAACTTGTTATTGTTGTGAGGATGGATGAATGATAAGTTTAGGCTTAGGTGCTTCGATAATTAGAGGCCTCGAAGGAGCTCTAATGTTCATAACCTCATCACACTTCTCCTTATTTTTTATGATTTCTTAGCGAAGGGGAGTTTAATGTCACTTCAACATCTTCGTGTAAAGAGGTCACATCACTATTGATTGAAAGAAATGTGTTAATGTTCTCATTTTCTTGCATCATGATATCCTCCCTAGTAGGAGAGTTTTTAGGGGAGCAACAAACTAGATGTTCATGACATTCATTTTCATCACAAGTAAGGGAGTGATCAATGGTTGGATTTTCTTGATTATCAATGATGACATTCTCTTGTTCAACAAGGTTTTACTAGGGGAAGAGAGGAAAATAGGACTCTCACAACTCTCATTAATTGGATCTTCTAACACAAAAGTATCTTCGTCATAAATAGGAGAGATATTAGGAGAAGGTCAAATTTTATTGTTATGATTGTCCATGATTTCATCCATTTTCTATATAAGGTCTCATTATTTTGTGTCATGATATGTACCCTAGTGGGAGAGCTTTCAAGAGGTTCATCACATTCCATGATTAGATTTTATAAAGTAGCTTCATAAAAAATAGGGGAGGCATCAAGAGAAGAACAACTATGAGTTTCATGCTTAGTAATGAGTTGTAGATAACCATGAAAATCAACTTTATCCTTCTGCTAATATCTCTTCTACATACAAAGAAGATAGTTTGGTGTTAGAAGATACACTTATTGATAGTCATGATAATTTTTTCATAGTCATTTTCTCACAATGTCTCTAACATGGATGAGTCACAATTATGGCATTCTAGGTTTGGTCATATTCCCTTTAAGAGACTTAGTCTTCTATACCTCTCTATAACTAGACCTGACATAATGTTTGCTACAAGTTTTGTATCCAACTTCATGGAATCTCCAAAAAATTCACACTGGAAGGTAGAAAAAAGAATTCTGAGATACGTTGCAGGGACAATCAACTATGGATTGTACTACACTCAATTTGAAGATACTTCACTCTTAGGATACACAAATTGTGATTATGCTAGTAGCATAGACGATAGGAAAACCATATCCCTAGGATGTGCTTTTCACTTGGGAATAAATCTCATCTCATGGGCATCCAAGAAACAACCCATAATTTCAATATCTTTGCCAGAGGTAGAGCATGTGGCTGCAACTACAACAACTTTCCAAGTAGTATGGATAAGAAGAATAATGAATGATCTTGCACATATTGAAATAGAGCCAACTCCTATTTTCTATGATAACAGCTCAATAATTGACCTATCTAAAAATCATGTCTTTCACAAGAAAAGAAAGCATATTGACACCTCTAAACCAATATCCTATACCTAGAAGAACACAACAAATGAAAACATTAATAAGATCAAATTCAAGTTAGAATATAGATTCCCCATAAAATCCATTAACATGATTCGAAATAGGAAATGAAAGCAAGAAATGCAATGAAAATAAATAAAAGAGATTAATCCTATTCAAATAATGCAAACTCTTGATCCTATGGGGAAGTTGGTGCCAATGTGATGTGGAAATTGGCCCTTTCCCAACTCATAAGCAAGCTTGATGAAGATTTGATGATTATGATCCACTTGGTGATTGCTTCAAATGCCTTCCATGGAGACAACCTGGAATAACCTAGCTACAATTGATGGATTTGATGTAAATGCTAAAGCTCTAAGATGAAATTGAAGTATAATAACTTTTCTCAAATTGTGGATGATAGAAATGAAGGATGAGCCTCTTATTTATAGAAGAATGTGAAGAGAGAAACAACAAAAGGGATGAATGTGGGACTAATCTTCAACCAATGAGAAGAAGCCACATGTCATCATGTGAATGGTTGAGGAATGAGCACATTTTGGCGAATGTGCAAAGAGGGGGGAGATTCAAATTCAAAAGATGGCTTGAAGGATGAGGTGAAAGGTGAAGTTAATGTCACATGACTCAAGAAAAGGACTTGTAAGAGATGTTAAATGCCATGTTTGGAGGACAAGACCTTTTGGGGGGAGATTTCAAATTTGAGGAATATTCCATCTTTGATGCCTTTTTTGAATGAAAGTAGATGATTTATAAATCAAGTAAATTGATTTTCACGTGCAACTTGCAAAATCTAGAGGATTTGATGGATTAAGATTAAGATTAACGAGGATTTGATTAATTTAAATGATGTTAGTTGACTTGACCATTTTGAATTAGATTTCAGGATTTAAATAACTCAAAATGAGAAAAGAATGATTTAGACCTAGTTAAATAAATATTTTTGATTTATTTAACCAAAGGGGGTGATGTTACATTAAATTAGACAAATGTTTGATTTATTTAATTTAATTAGATGAACCTTAGAGATTTAATGAAATAATATGGATTATTTAATTAAATAAAGATAGGAAGATGAAATGACCTAGCTAATTACATAGAGACAATGATTTAATTAAATTGAGGGATTTATTTAATTAAAAGGGGAATTATGATGACTTTAATCAAATAAGGGTATTCGATTAAATGGTTAGATAGAGGGATAATTCAGGATGAAGCGATGTTAGTAGATAAGGATCTAGTGTGCGATATCAATTTGTATATTTTCTATGTCTACATTTTGCCCCTCTTTGAAGCAATGCACTTGTTACATTGGTTCAAACAATAACCTTACCATGATCAAAAGTAAGAAATTCTCTAATTTTTTTAGATGCCCCACTGTTACCCCAATGAATGAAGAATTACACAGATATATTGCCTTCCTCCTCCTTCTAGCACCAAAATGTGAACCAATATCCTATACCTGCAAGAACACAACAAATGAACACATTAATAAGATCAAATGCAAGTTAGAATGGAGATTCCCCATAAAATCCATTAACATGATTCAAAATAGGAAATGAAAGCAAGAAATGAAATGAAAAGAAATAAAAGAGATTAATCCTATTCAGATAATGCAAACTCTTGATACTATGGGAAAGTTGGTGCCAATTTGATGTGGAAATTAGCCCTTTCCCAACTCCTAAGCAAGCTTGATGAAGATTTGATGATTGTGATCCACTTTGTGATTGCTTCAAATGCCTTCCATGGAGAAAACCTGTAATAACCTAGCTACAATTGATGGATTTGATGCAAATGCTAAAGCTCTAAGATGAAATTGAAGTATAACAATTTTGCTCAAATTGTGGATGATAGAAATGAAGGATGAGCCTCTTATTTATAGAAGAATCTGAAGAGAGAAAAGGAAAAAAGGGATGAATGTGGGACTAATCTTCAACCAATGAGAAGAAGCCACATGTCATCATGTGAACGGTTGAGGAATGAGCACATTTTGGAGAATGTGCAAAGAGGGGGGAGATTCAAATTCAAAAGATGGCTTGAAGGATGAGGTGAAAGGTGACGTTAATGTCACATGGCTCAAGGAAAGGACTTGTAAGAGATGTTAAATGCCATGTTTGGAGGACAAGACCTTTTGGGGGGAGATTTCAAATTTGAGGAATATTCCATCTTTGATGCCTTTTTTGAATGAAAATAGATGATTTATAAATCAATTAAATTGATTTTCATGTACAACTTGAAAAATCTAGAGGATTTGATGGATTAAGACTAAGATTAATTAGGATTTCATTAATTTAAATGATATTAATTGACTTGACCATTTTGACTTAGATTTTAGGATTTAAATAACTCAAAATGAGAAGAGAATGATTTAGACCTAGTTAAATAAATATTTTTTATTTATTTAAACAAAGGGGGTGATGTTAGATTAAATTAGATAAATGTTTGATTTATTTAATTTAATTAGATGAACCTTAGAGATTTAATAAAATAATATGGATTATTTAATTAAATAAAGATAGGAAGATGAAATGATCTAGCTAATTACAAAGAGACAATGATTTAATTAAATTGAGGGATTTATTTAATTAAAAGGGGAATTATGATGAATTTAATCAAACAAGGCTATTTGATTAAATGGTTAGATAGAGAGATAATTCAGGATGAAGCAATGCTAGTAGATAGGGATCTAGTGTGCGATATCAATTTGTATATTTTCTATGTTTACATTTTGCCCCTCTTTGAAGCGATGCGCTTGTTACGTTGGTTCAAAGAATAACCTTACCATCATCAAAAGTAAAAAATTCTCTAATTTTTTTAGATGCCTCACTATTACCACAACGAATGAAGAATTACATCGATATATTGCCCTCCTCCTCCTCCTAGCACCAAAATGTGAACCAATATCCTATACCTGCAAGAACACAACAAATGAACACATTAATAAGATCAAATGTAAGTTAGAATTGAGATTCCCATAAAATCCATTAACATGATTCAAAATAGGAAATGAAAGCAAGAAATGCAATGAAAATCAATAAAAGAGATTAAATAATGCAAACTCTTGATACTATGGGGAAGTTGGTGCCAATTTGATGTGGAAATTAGCCCTTTTCCAACTCCTAAGCAAGCTTGATGAAGATTTGATGATTGTGATCCACTTGGTGATTGCTTCAAATGCCTTCCATGGAGAAAACCTATAATAACCTAGCTACAATTGATGGATTTGATGCAAATGCTAAAGCTCTAAGATGAAATTGAAGTATAATATCTTTTCTCAAATTGTGGATGATAGAAATGAAGGATGGGCCTCTTATTTATACAAGAATGTGAAGAGAGAAAAGGAAAAAGGGATGAATGTGGGACTAATCTTCAACCAATGAGAATAAGCCACATGCCATCATGTGAATGGTTGAGGAATGAGCACATTTTGGAGAATGTGCAAAGAGGGGGGAGATTCAAATTCAAAAGATGGCTTGAAGGATGAGGTGAAAGGTGAAGTTAATGTCACATGGCTCAAGAAATGACTTGTAAGAGATGTTAAATTCCATTTTTGGATGGTGCTATTATTGTTTGATTTGGATAGCTAGACGTTATATTATGATGTTATTCCATTAGTGGACATGATTATTTCATATGACATTATGGTTGGTTATGTTAGTTGATTTTCAGAATTATGTTATGATGTAGTGATTTAATAAATTATGTTATGAAATGATTGTTATTTTAGAGATGTTATTTTAATCAGCTATATAATATTGTTAGAATAGATGTGATGAAAGACAGTGTAGCATCACTCATTTGTGAGTGCCCTGCTACATTGCGATTCCTTCTCACAATGTAATGCTTTGATTTTACATATGTATGCACATGTACATGACCTCGTTTGTATACAGGGATTGCAGGTACAGAGTCTCGATTCCACTTGCTTTGGCAAGACAGGGTGAGCACCAATACCCCAATGGTTAAATGTTGAAAATAGAGGTGAAAATGAAGTCATCCCGTCCCGTGTTGTCAAACTGTTGGATTGAATGGTATTGTACGTTTTTGTAGTTGTCGTTACTTGTGGTTTGTATTTGTGTCTTGTCGTATTTTATTGATGTTGGTATTTTATAAGTTGTGATTTATTTAATTAAATGATGGTAATAATTGTGTATTATAATGTTAGATTAAAATTGTATTTAAATATTTAAATATTTTATTTATTTTTTTAAAAGACATGTGTTTTATTAAATGATAATTAAAATATTAAATTGTGTTTTTTTATTTTAATTAATTATCTGGTTGAGGATAATTATTAAAATAAATTATTTAAATAAATTAGATAATATGCTTTGCTAGTAGAGCTGTAAAAATAGAAATTAAAACAAAAAGTATTGAAGAATAGAAAAATAAATAAATAAAAGAACAAAAAAAGATTAAAGAACGAATGAGATTTGAGAGTTGACTAAAAGCCTGTTTTTAAATAAATAATTTCTTTTATTTATGATTTTTTAGAGCTTTTGGAAGAAAAATGGTAATATCTTTTATTTAATGGAAATTAGAGAGTTTTTGACACACACAGAGGATTATTGAGTCAGAAGTTGCACAAGTTAATTGTTATGTAATGTTGAAATCTTCTGAAGTTTTCGGGAAAAATAATTTCTTTCTTTTGCTTGCATTATGTTGGGGAAGTTTTTCTGAATAAAGAATTGGATTCGAATTCGGTCACAAAATTTTGGAGAGGAGATTTCAAAGCAGGAACGAGAAGCTATTTATAGAGGCTATCGAGATCAAGCAAGCTTCATCAGATTCTCAAGAGCGCAGGACTCCAAGTTCCTCCCTTTCCTCTTGATTGTTTTTGAATCCGTAAAAAGAATAGAAATGTGTTTTGAATCAATCTTTGCTTGTAAAAGAAAATCTTTCTGAGAATTAGATTAAAATGAGTTCTCTAAGAAAAGAAAATAAATATAAACAAATGAATAATTATGGTTGATTGTTTGAAAGAAATG
Organism: Sequoia sempervirens; assembly: GCA_007258455.2. Classification (NCBI taxonomy): domain Eukaryota; kingdom Viridiplantae; phylum Streptophyta; class Pinopsida; order Cupressales; family Cupressaceae; genus Sequoia; species Sequoia sempervirens. Next base: position 163,737,340 of record VDFB02105785.1, on the reverse strand, counting down.
AAAACCATTATTAGAAATTTAATGATTACTAGTTAGCAAACCAATAGGAGAAAATTATTGTCATTTGAGAAACCATTCTGTAGTTTCTTTTATAATTTGATTTTGAAAAATATTGTTTGTTTTGATAAATGATTTAATTTGAATATATATATATATAACACAATTTTGAAGAGGTATATATATGTTCTTATTTAAATATATTATTGGTTGAATAGAAAATTGGGTACAGAGAAATCTATGTCTAGTTGGTGTTGTTAAATATATTCTTACAGATTATTATATGTATATATTAATATATGTATAGATATATATTAATATATACCAATTATATAAACATATTATTTTTATTTTATTTTATTTTATACACCTGTTATGTGATAGAATCAAAAAAATTTTCTGGCCAAATCTATGGCTGTACCTGTGCTCGACACATAATTTGAGATTATAGATTTAAAATGAGTATAAATATATATATATATATATAAATAATTTTTTTTTAAAAAAAAAAAAAAAATTATAGGGGTGGGGGTCAGCTGAAGCCGTACCCCCACGGCCCCTTGTGGGTAGCAGTACGCAGCCCATAGGCTGCGCATGGCAGCCTAGGCTACTAGTCGCAGCCTGTGGAGGCCATGACCCCCACAGACTGCGGTCAGCTACTACTGTACTAGGCCATGGGCCTATATTTAATGGTGTTTGTTTTTTTCAATATATATATATATATTTATATATATATATATTTATATATATATTTATATATATTTATATATATATATATAAGTGTGGTGTATTTTAAGTTAAATATTTCAATTAAATATTTTTATTGATTTTATGTGTTGGTGTATAATTAAATATCCCAATTAATGTTTTATATATATATATAATTTAAAGACAGGAAATTAGTTGTACCCCATGTTGTATGGGTAAATATATATCCACCTATTAAGATAGTTATATTTTCTCACTTTGGAACATTAATTTGGAATGATTAGTGATTTGGTGAAATTAATTTAATTGATTAATTAGGAATGAATTACATTAAATTTGGTGCTATCTTGCAAAATTAATTTGAGTATTCATTTCCATTAGGGTTATCGTTTAGTGTTGTCCATGTGGGAACCCTATTGTCTTACAAACCCTTGTTCTAGAGGCATGCTTTATATCCTTGGTTGTTTGTTCTTGTTCTATTGTGCTCAAAATGTTTCCTGATTTTTGTACTACTATGTTTAGGAAGGGTTGTACTAAATTGTTAAGATTTTTGGTTATGAGTTATCGTGAGATGGGTAATGCCTCACATGTTCTTGTTTTGAGTTTTATGCATTATTCATTATAGTGTAACCATTGTTTGGTTTTGATTTATGTTAGGGGTCTTAGGGAGAGTGGCTCTTCATGGGGGCTGACACCTCGAAAGGAGGAAGAGCTCAAGATAACCCACGTAAGAGTAGTTAAACAAGTGATAACCTAAAAATAGAACTTAGGGGGATGGGTATTAAAACACACAAGATAATAAATATTGGATACCTCGTCTATGCATTAGGGCTATCATAGACTAATGATAGACTGAGAAGGCCATGGTCATCAAAGTCGTAATCTCGTCTTCATGAGAGGTTATTGACTCTGCATGAGCTACCCTATGGTGCCGACGCCTCAAGTAGGAGGAAGGGCCAGGAGATCCATAGATGGGTGCTGACGCATCAGTTGGAGGAAGGGCCAGGATATCCCATGAGAGCTATGTGATGACACTCTCCACTAGACACCCTTATGTATTGTTTCTTGTTTCCTTTGGAATTGTATTCTTAATGTTGTTTCTGATTCTTGTGGATTTGATTTATGGTTGTTATTTAGTTACTTGTTTGATTTTTATTGCTTTGTATAATTGTGATGAGTTTCATAGCTTTATCTTATTATGTTGATTCGTGAACGTTGTTGATTGTATCTTTGTAAACTTTGAGTTTGTAATTGTATTTGTACTATGTTGTTCATGGAGTCGGTTTGACAATCATGGTCAAGTTAACTTCCTTGTCACCTTTGAGCATGGGGGGTGAGTTATTTATAATTCACATGGTCGGGTAGAACGTGCTCCACACCCATTGTGTTCCCCATCAACATCCTATCTTCTCAGCCGGTCTGCAGTTGGAGTTGTACCAGTGTTCACTTTGTAATTAAGAATTTATTGTACTTGTATCATCCCACATGTTTGGGAGATTTGTTGTAATTCATTTATCAAGAGCTTGTAATGTGATGTTATAATGATGATGTAATAGGTAGGATCCTTTGTAACTTTATTAAAGGAGATTCATTATGATTGTAATATGTGGCATAGCAATACTCTCACTCTTGGTTCATGGATGTACTCTTATTCATGGTTAATTTAATATTAATGGATATGTTGTTTATCATTATCTTTTACTTTCGTTATTAGATGTTACGATGTAACCTCACGTGCCCCAGAGAACTAAGTGTGATGATGTAATGCAATGTGATTATGGTTTAATGTTTATTGCATGTTTAATTTAATTGTTTTAAAAAAAAATTATTTGCAATGTGTGTGTTCTCTAGGGTTTGCACGATGGGCGTTACAGGGGACATTTCAAATTTGAGGAATATTCCATTTTTGATGCCTTTTTAAAATGAAAATAGATGATTTATAAATCAATTAAATTGATTTTCATGTGCAACATGTAAAATCTAGATGATTTGATGGATTAAGACTAAGATTAATCATGATTTGATTAGTTCAGATGATGCTAGTTGACTTGACCATTTTGAGTCAGATTTTAGGATTTAAATAACTCAAAATGAGAAGAGAATGATTTAGACCTAGTTAAATACATATTTTTGATTTATTTAACCAAAGGGGATGATGTTAGATTAAATTAGATCAATTCAGATGATGTTAGTTGACTTGACCATTTTGACTTAGATTTTAGGATTTAAATAACTCAAAATGAGAAGAGAATGATTTAGACCTAGTTAAATACATATTTCTGATTTATTTAACCAAAGGGGGTGATGTTAGATTAAATTAGATAAATTTTTGATTTATTTAATTCAATTAGATGAACCTTAGAGATTTAATCGAATAGTATGGATTACTTAATTAAATAAAGATAGGAAGATGAAATGGCCTAGCTAATTACAAAGAGATAATGATTTAATTAAATTGAGGGATTTATTTAATTAAAAGGGGAATTATGATGACTTTAATAAAATAAGGCTATTCGATTAAATGGTTAGATAGAGGGATAATTTAGAATGAAGGGATGTTAGTAGATAATGATCGAGTGTGCAATATCAATATGTATATTTTCTATGTCTACAACACCCACTTTCACTTCATTCGATTGCTTGTCCATAATGGAGAAATTTCTCTTGACTTCTATGGATCATGAGATTAGCTAGCAGACATTTTTACAAAACCATTGGAAAAAAATGCTCTTCCTAACTTGATACTTTTGGTTATCTTTGAGAGAATTTGGGGGTTATTTCCCCTCCTTTCTTGAACTAGATGCATATGGAGATGCACCATTCCTATGGATCTATGGATCTATCTTTCTTCTGGGCTACTGTTTTGGTGGCTACCTCTGAAGGGGAGGAGGTAGTATCAAGTGTTGTCATTATGAGTATTTTGTTTTTCATGTGAAAGGAGAAATCAATGTAAAGTATTATTATTCCTTTGCCATTGATTCCAAAGGGGGAGAAGAAGCATGTGAAAAAGGAAAGAAAGATTGAGAGAATAAGCATATATGAAACTATCTTCTAAGGAGGAGAAACAAAAAAGTATGTTTAGAGCTTGTATGTTTTCTTTGATGGGTTTTCACATCATGTGTTGCTATCAATGACAAAGAGGGTGATTGTTGCAAGAATGGAAAGATGGAAGGTGTTGTCATCAATTTCAACCGATCAGTTGGTTATCTACTAGTTTCTATTAGTTGTATATGTCAAGGATATTGAGAAAATTGTAATAAATATATGTTGCTACCTTCCAGTGTGAAATTTTTGGAGAGTCCATGAATTTGGATACAAAACTTGCAACAAACATTATGTTAGGTCTAGTTGTAGTGAGGTTATAGAAGACCGTCGAATAGCCTCTTGTACAAGCTAGAAGTAGCTAATGTTCCATCATCTTGCTTGCTCAAATTTGTTTCTTGAGCAATGGGTGTGTCTTTTGGTTTGCAACTATCCATTCTAAATTTCTGAAGCATACTTTTGTTGACAAACAAAAATTCCTTGAACAGATTGGTTAATTTCAATCCCTAAAAAGTATTTCATGAATCCAAGGCCAATCATTTCAAACTCCTTTTTCATGGAAAGTTTGAATTCTTCTAACATCAAATTTCCTATATAGAGAAATTCATTAATATAAAGACAAACAATGCGAATTTTACCTTCATGATCTATTTTTGTATAGAGAGTTGGCTCATGACTACTCCTATTGAATCCATTGTTGATGAGGTAAGAGTCAACTGACTGTACTAAGCTCTTGGAGCTTGTTTTAAGCCATACAATGTCTTTCTTCAACTTATACACTTTATGCTCTTGTCCTTTGATTTCAAACCCTTGTGGGTGATCTATATATACCTCTTCTTCCAATATGCCATTTAAAAATGTAGATTTGACATCCATTTGGAAAAAATTCCATTTATTTTGAGCTACAATAGCCAAAATAGTTCTAACTATGTCTAACCTTACTACTGGAGCAAAGGTTTCTCCATAGTCTATGCCAAGTTATGGAGAGAAACCCTTGGCAACTAGCCTTTTTATTTTTCTATCTTTTCTTTGTCATTTAGCTTTGTCTTATATACCTACTTCACACAATTGCTAGTTTTTTCACTTCGTAGATCAACAAGATCCCAAATTTTGTTCTTTTCTATGGCTTTGATTTCCTGATTGTATAATGAGCATACCTTATTTCACCAAGACACCTTTGCCACTAATAGGAGAGGTATTGGGAGAAGAACAATTATGATCTTCATGATTGTCTATGCTTGCATATTATTCTATCACATCATTCCCACAAATAGGAGAGATGGGGAGGGGCGTAGATTTAGGGAAAGTGTCAAAATTTTCACTCTCTTGCACTAAGAGACTTCATAACTAGGAAATACATATAATGTTCTAGGTTTGAGACGGTGAGCTTCAGTTCAAATTTTCCAAAAATTCAATGTCAAAGTGTAATGAAAAGATGAAATGCAAGGCCTAACTTGAAATTCAATTTTATTTTAATTTTAAATTGTAATTATATGAGATCTAAATGAGATGCAAAATGACTGATTGGTTTTTGTAATTTTTAGATTTAAAGAGATGAAAAACAATGCAAATCTAAACCCTATATGATATGAAAGATTTCAATGCAAAACAAGTAACCCTAAATGATATCTTAGTTCAATGCAAATGAATGCAAGATCTAACTTAAGATGCAATGAGATACTCCAAAAATTAGAAAATTGCAATGTTCAATATGTCAGGTTCACCAAAATAAAATATAAAAAAAATAGGGTTTACCACCAAGGTGAATGGGTCAAGGTGATAAACCAACTAATTTTCACTACAAAACATTCAATTATGAGGGGAAAAAGATGCAAATAACAATTAGAAAAAAACCCTAACAATTATAGCAACTATAAGGGGAATTTTTAGAGCTCAAAATGATGTGTACCTTGTAGAAAACTTGTTGTTTTGAGGCCAAAAAGGATTCATTCACCTTTATTGGAAAATGGGTCCCTATGAGGGTTCTAGAAAATGACTTCTAGGTTTGATTTCTCTCAGCTTGCATTCCCAAATCCTAGGATTTTACTGCTTCAAGCTCTACTTAGGACTCATTCGCCTTTAGTGGTGAATGGGTCCTTTTATGGTTTCAAAAAACTAACTTCAGGGTCATGTTCCTTGATGTATGCACTCCTAAATTTCTTGTTATCAAGTTATAGAAGTTTGTATGCAATTTTGTAGAGCTCTTTCTGTGATCTTGCACTTTGAATGAAAATTTTTGCAACTTTGTAAATTTGATCATTTTTCTCCAAATCTTTCTCAACTTGATCTTCAACTTATAAATTTGCAATCCCACAGTCAAGGGTAGAAAAACTTGTTGTTTGTTAGTGAATGAGGGTTTTCCTTAGTCAAACCCCTTGTAGGTAATTAAACCAAATGATGAATGAATGAAATGAAGCATGAAACATGAAATATGCAATTGAGATACCTTGGATGATGTCTTGTGAAGAAAATCAACAAACTAACATGTAGTGGCTTTGAAGAATGTAAATCGTGGATCCTTGAATGTGATTTGAACAATAGTTGTAAGTAGAACTTCAATGCTACACTCATAATCTTAGCTCAACAACATGAATGCATGCATCAAACCCTTGTCATGATGATATCAATATTTATTTGCTACAATGAACTCTTGAAATCTTCCTTGAAATGTCCTTGAATTGCTCTTGTAATGCTCTAATGCTTGATCACTTGAATACTTGTAAAATTGCTAGCTTGTGTTAGGAGAAATAATGTGAATCAACCCCTTATTTATACTAAATTAGGAGATTAACCCCAAAATTCAAAGAATTAAGGCTGTCACCAGATTTGGAAACAAACATTATTAAATTCTCACCAAAATGAAATTCAAAAAGGGGGGTCTGATTAAGGGAGGACCCATTCACCATCTTAGTGAACAGGTCTTGGCTCAATTTACTAGGACCTGACCCCAGGGGATTGAAAGAGGGCTAAAAACCCATTTTAGATCATCTAAAAAAGGGGGTTCTTGTTAAGGGAGGACTATCAAGGGAAAATTGGTCCTAGTTTAGCTTACTAGAACCAAACTTTTCCCAATGAAATATTTTGTTAATTAAATTATGATTGTCGAGATAGATCTTTGGGAGGTGTCAAAATTAAGGCCTAAATTTGAATTAAAGGGGGGTAATTACTCCAATTACACTCAATTAATTAATGACCACCTAGATAAGTGTGAAAGTGCTTTATAACACTTTACAACACTTAAACAAGGTACACATTATGTACATTTTATTTAGAAAGGGGCCCATAAGGCCTAATTGAGAAAATACATACTAGACAAGTGTGAAAGTGTGTTACAACACTTTACAAAACCCTTGCAAAGGATCAATTAAGGCATGTTTTAGTCAAATAAAGGTCCTAGAATAGTGTGAATGTGTACAACACATTACAACACCACCCCAAGACATCATTAGTTTAGTTTTAATGTCAATTAGCAAACCAAGGAAAAAGGGATACTTTTTTTTGTTACTACAAGATTGAAGAGAGATCAAGTAATACAAGCTCAACTCTATGAAAGATTAATCAAGTATGAGACAAATAAGGGTGGACTCAAGCCTAAATCAAATTTGATATAAGTGAATGTAATACAAAAATTAAATTTTAAAGCCTTAATGGAAGAAGGATAAACACAAAATCCAAAACCTTAGGTCATGAATGAATGTTAGCGTCATAAATATATGAACAAAACAAAATGAAGCTCTTTAATAAGATTAGGTTTAATGCATGCAATAAGAAATGCAATTTAATTAACCTAACATATAATTGTGAAAGATCATGTAATATAAAATATAAATGTGGAAATAAATGAAAACAAAAAATAGTTAGTTTCTTTCAATGATCAATAAACAATTTTAATAAATTTTGATTTGTAATTCAAAATTGTGACTCCTTCTATGTGTTCGAAGAAATACAACAAATCATGAACTAGGTCATTCTTAGAATTCAATTAAATTGTATTCATGTGTACAAAATATCACTTAGATTTTATAGTGTTGAAATTTATCTTGCACATGAAATTCGGTTGGTACCTCCAAAAATAATTTTATAGAGATGGATTATTGGAATTCACTCAGGAATAAGCTTTAATTTTTTTATGTTTGAATAAACATAGATAATAGTCATGTTTACAAACACCTTTTATGGAATCTATTGAATGACATCTAGGTTAGCTCCTTAATTAGACCCCTAACTTTGGATCAATTCAATGACAATGTACCAAGACCAAGGATAGGTGCAAGTAAACATGGAAGACCTATAATTTTGTGCTTTGATGTAATACTGCTAGAATTCTCTCATGACTGCTCCATAACAATTATTTTAGATAACCCCAACATGCTCCTAGATAATTCCACATTGTATGAATGAACGTAAATTCTTATACAACAAATAGCGAACAAAAAAATACAAATGTAGGCTAAGTCAGCTCATAGTGGTTAGTGAGAGAAGAAAGCATGGATCCATTTTATTAAAAAAAAAGAATTTAAAGCTTGAAGTTCAAATATGTGACTAGATAAATGACCAAATAAGTGAACTACATCAAGTTCACACTTGTAGATTTGATTTAAAGTGATGTACAATAAATTTATAGAAAAAGGTCAAATCTCTAAAAATCAATAATAAATAGAATTAAGATATAAAATAAAACAAATCTATACAATATACTATTTATAAACTAATTCTTATATTCAAGATACTTTTCCAAAACTCCTTTTTTTCTTTATATACACCTATCTATAAAACGATATTCAACAATTCTAACATCAAATCAATCCTTTTATTTCAACAGGACAAGTACTTTTCTTTATTAAATTGAATTCAATACTTTTCGAAAGTATGAAAGGGGTAGAAAGATAGATTTCCGCGTTGAAGCCGCAAGATATTTTGAAGTCTGTACTAAAAATGGAGAATTTTCTTCTCTTTGCGCGTCTCTATAATTGCAGTCCCCACACCAACCAACGAACGCTTTATGAAAACTTGGTTCTTTCCCATTGTTGAGTACAGACCATTTTACATCCTTATCACATGCGGCTCTTGTCCATCCTTGTTTCCTTCGCTTGTCTACGTTTAATTGATTTCATCATTGACGCTTCTATTTGACCGAAATTAAGACGCTTTAAGAGCTTACCAACACATGTGCTCTTTACTAGAAGTATTCAAGTCACTTGAACGAAAAAGAAAGATGTGTACTCCATGAAAAGAGATACATCCTCTGCAGCTATATATACAGAATACAACTACCCAAAAAAATAGTTGAGTTTCATCTTAATCAAAAACTTGGGGGTAAAGGGGCGTAGGGCCTAATTTGATTGACTAAAGCATTCTGTTGTAGGAAGAGGTCACGAGGTCTAGTCTCCCCTCCCTTCTCTAATACAAGACATGTCACATCAGTGTGTCATGCAAAAAATGTTTACTAGACACGAGTCACACCAGTGTCACCGATCACGTGAAAAATGTTTATCAGACGCATTGCAGAATATAAGGAGCTACCAGATTCTACACTATAGAAAAAATAAAAATAAAAAATCTGGAGGCAAAGGTGAAAGGGACGGAAAGCGAAAGTCTTACTAGGAGAATTCAATTTGTCTATCACAATTTTTGTGGACAGAGAAACGATTCCTTACGAAAATTATACACGCCGTACGTTCTTTCCCATTTAGTAGTTGCATACATAAGATTTCACACGTTTTTCCACTATTCCGAAGAATTCTCTATTGCTGGTTTGGAAAAAAGGAGTGTTAATATTGTTTACTTCCAATGGAGAACCCATAAGACTTGGAGATAGTCCTATTTTCTATAGCAAATTGTGGTTGAGTATCATTAGCATTTAGAGTGGGATGGTTCCCTTGCATATAATCATCTTCCATATAAGAACGTTTTCTTTTTAGCTCTTAGGTTATTCAAAGTGAATTGATGACCATTTTTCCTAGTTTGAAAATCAAATGGAGTAGTCAACTCAATCTCTTGACCATATGAATAACAATATAGTCCACTTTTTTGTGGCAATCTTATTTTTCTTATTTTCTATAATTACTTCAAAGAATCATCTTTCATAAACTCAATTTTATTAGAAATAGAAGAAATATCACCTAATTTTTTTTATTTTTTCTTCATTCATATCACCAACCCTAACTATTCTTCAATTATTAGCTAAGGCTTAATTACTCATATGTCTATAAGGATTTTTGGAATTTTTTTGGCATTCCTTTCTCTAATGTACATTCTTTAACACAAAAATAAGCATTAAGCCCCCAAAATCTCTATCTCATAGTCTATGACACTGCCTTCCATTCAAATACATATCCTTTCAAGAACCACACATTTAGTAATCAAAGGGATTAACTATCTGATATGGGAAAAAACCACCCAATTAATAAAATGCACTATTATGCCTAAGTAAACTTAAGCAGGTAAATTCTATTTACTCTAACACCCCCCCTTAAGTGCAACTTAGGGAGATTATTATGCAAAATCAAGATGCAATATGGGTCTTGTCTATACAACCATGTTAGGCACCCATTTACAACTGCAATGCAAAAAAGAAATATCTCACAACTGAAGAAAAGGAGAAAAACCTTGTGAAAAAAATCCCTCTCCAAAAGAGAGAAAAGAAAAATAAGATGCATGGATAGAGGACTCAATAACACCCCCAAGGACTACATATATCATGTATATACAATCAATGACCCCCCCATAAGAGGGAAAAAAAGAGACTATATAACCCCCCCACAATGTGTAATCACCTGCAAAAATGGTAAGTGCTTGAAGGAAAAACATAATCCAATGTCGATAAACAACTTGTCTCCCTTTTGGAAAAAATAAAACCAAGTACAAATGCAGGTATGCTTCTCATTCTGGATAAGAATTAGCAAGTGAAATCCAAATGTAGGATGAAAATATCTCTAAAATCTACTCATATGTTGCTAAGACCTTGGAAGATGATGCCATGAAACAATAAGAAACATGCCCAATCACAATAGAAGGTGACAAACAAGGTAGGTCACTGGAAACTGATTATGAATATTCTCTAAAGACAAACATGGAGTGACAACAGTTGTACCAAAAATATCATAAAATAGGAAAATTAATCCCTCAAATCTGTCTTCCAATTCTGAAATGTGAGATTCCATGAAAAATGAACCAATTTCTAGCAAATACGAATCCCAATTAGGAAGAAAATGATAATCCTCTTGCTCATGAATGATGGAAGTGCTTAATGAAGGTGGATCAACTATCTTTGACAAAGAATCAGGAACCTTTGAAGCAATTGCAACCCCATCTGAAGTCTCAAAAACCTCCAAAGGATCACAAACATGGTTTATTTTCTTTGAAGAATAACAAGGCACATTGGTATTGGAAAGAGGTTCATCGAGAGATGGTGGAGTATCAAGATCTCCATATGATTTTCAAATGTAAGTCCAAAAAGCATAAGGGCAATCAAAATGAATAAGTGAATCCAAAAGTTCTTCATCATTTATATGCTCAAAAATAACTCCAAAGACTTGAGCCCTAAATCTTTTCCAAATCATATACCTACCACGTGTTTCTGGAATAGGAACTTCATTATACAAATATGACAATATATTATACTCACTAAGATGAGTGAGAATAAAATCACTCCATTGCCTAAAGTTCCCTTTCTCTAAAGAAACCATTATAACTAAATTCTTAAAAAAATTTCAAAGATAGTGCTTTCAAAAGTATAAAAAACTTCCAAAAATGAATTAAACCTGATTTGGTGCAAAAAATGGTGAGGCTCAAATTGTCTGATCTCCATGCCAACACCAAGAAAACTCTAGAGAGCACAACAACACCAATCACCACATGCAAAAGGTCCATCTTCACAACCTGTGAGATTTTCTCACAACAACAAAGGGTGAAGAGTAGTATATGAACACAAAAGGACTCTCACGCCTAGAAAATGTGGGATAATTGTTCGCAGCCAAGTTAAAAAAGAAAATTATTTTTTTACATGCCCACAAAAGAAGGAAATCCTAAATATTTTACTCCAAACTTTATAAATTTTAAAGTTTGAAATCTTTGTTGCAGTAACAGGCAGGGAAAAAGGTGCCTCTAAACAAAAAACATGCCTCTATGGTAGTCAAATTAGATTGCTCTTCTTGTTGCAAATCGTGACTAGAATGCACAAAATTGGGCTTGCAAAAAAGAATGTGCCTTTTGAGCAGAAAATTGCATGCCTCTTTTGCAAATTTTTGTGCCTTACACAATATCCAAACAATATGCCTATCAAATCAGCTCATGTCCCTATTGATGGTGACCACAGTGAATGGAGAAAGGGCGATAGATCTAAGGAAAAGACACGACCTCTTCATAATCACTTCCTTTCAAACAAAAATATCAATGATTTTCACTTGATTTGAATGCCAAGAAAAAATCATGGCCCTAGCACAGATGATGTTTCAAAATGTAGCAAAAATCATGTAAAAATCTAGTAATACTCTCATTGGGGTGGCACCAAAGGAGAACAAAATGAGGCCTACAAATCACACCTCCTCTTCAAACTAAAAATCACATCCTCCAAAACTGCTATTGCCTCTAACAAACAAATCTTTCCTCTAATGCTAAGGATTAGGGGAAATCACAGGCTCTTCCAAAACATGATCGTAGGTCAAATACACTATCAATTTGACAGAAATAGAGAAAAATACAAGAAAAATCATGGTCTCTTGCAGATTCCCACATTGAAATGAAGAAAACTACCTCCACTCTCTTATTGTAGCCACCAACAAAAGCTTGCAACAGAGAAATCAATAGAGGCAATTTTCATAGCTTCTACCGGAGGAAAAATCTTATGATGGAAGGTGGTTGTAGAAGACAAGCTCTGATACCATGTTGGTGTCAACCACTGAGCCCAGGATCACAAATTGCAAAAAGGACCTTCACAGACAAGAGAAGCAACACAAAGATATTTCACTAGAGATGAAAATATTGAGATGAGATAATTTACATAATGTACAATAGTGCCTTATAAAGGAAATAAATATATGATGGGTGAGAAAACTAACCGATACGGGAAAAACAACCCGGTTAGTTAAATGCAATATTATGCCTATGTAAACTTAAGTAGGTAAACCCTATTTACTATAATAGTTTTTAGTGTTAGTGGGGGAATTTTTGTCGGGGACGTGTGCGCGGTGTGTAAACGTTTGCACAATGCACTGCTATCCCAACAAGATTCCTACCTCTAGAATCTATAGAGGTGTTACATTCTCCATTGGTGATGAAACATAATGCCCCTATGCCCTTCAATCGACCTTTGAAGGACTCTTTCCCTCTTAAATCACCTTCAAATGCTTATCTTTCAAATTCATCTCATCTTCTTCACAATTCTTGACAACTCTTGAGAATCCTTTTGCAATCTCTTGGCTACTTTCCACACTATCAACTTTACAATTCCAACATCACAACATTCCTCACATCTACCATAGAAGTTGCAACTTTGTCTCTTGCGAGACTTCCTTTAGTGTCGCTATGGCCATGTCAACTTTTCCACTATTGTAAGCTTGCATTCCTCTCTCATTTGCCTTGAGTGCCTCTAGCCAAGGGTGGTATTGTTCACTTTCTATTGCATTATTGTTGGATTTGAGTAGCATAGTGCTTCTTGTAGTGTTCGATATTATTTCCTTTCTAGCATACTTTCTTTGTCACATTTCTATTTCTTTATCTATTTGTCTTTCCATGAAGGTGGGAACACCAAAATGGGGGTTTGACTGCAGAAAGCCCCAAAACAAGTTCCCCAACATTCTCCCCTATCTACTATGTGTAGGTACTTGTTCGTGTCGAGCTTGCAGGAGAACTAGAAATTTCATGAGTTGAATCCTTACCTTTCTTGTCCTTATAATTTCTTATAGCATCTTTCTTAGTATTTCAGTTATTCAGTTATTTCTTTCTCTTACCATCATTTAAAACTTCAGTAGCTAGGCTATTTGTAGGTTTCCAACACTTTTGACTATTCCAACACACTTATGAGATGCCAACATACTACACTGTCATCCTTGTTCTACACTGCTATCCTCTGGTGGAGAGTTGTCTGAGGTACAATATGAGTTCCAAAAATCTACTCACTTAGTCCAAACGTAAATCCCAGGTTAGTAGAGTGAAAAAAGCATTGAGGGTGCTCTTCATTCTATATCCTCAATACCAAGAAAATCCCTAAACACCTACACAGTTGAGGTAGATTAGGGCAGCCTTCAACTCATGGATCTCTATGACCTAGAGTCGTTGAGTGGTCGAGTCGCCTTTACATTTTGGTGAACCTAACGTGAACATTCTGGTTTCATTTGATAGTGCTGAAAGGACCTTCCCTTGTATTCTTGTGACTACTATGCAAAATATTTGGATTAGTTCGAAACCAACTTAAATTAATCAGTTAAAAACCATGGAGAATGCTAATTCTCAATTATAAAACATTGGTTAAGGTGACATTGATTAAGGTGATTTTTACAAGGGCTCACTACCAATTTTCTCATTGCAGGGTGGCTCATTGTCGGTTGGGATCACTGTCAACCTATTATAGCCAAAGATACAAAAAGGCTCACTGCCAAAAGAGAAAGGTTCACTTCCTACAAAAAATGGCTCACCGTCGGTGGGCTCACTAACCAAATACAAAATAATAGACTACAAAATAGTCTCATTACAAAAGTGAACTGATGAAGTTGCATCTACATATGCATGAGTTCAGTTCCGGTTAAGAGCACAATTTTTTCTCTTGTAGATCCGGTTAAGAATCTTCTGCATAGATTATTTGCAAAAAAATTTCAAAATAGATTACTTCTTCCTTCACATATTTTTATATGCTCACACACATCATACTCCTTCCGCGCTTCTATTTATTCAATCAAAAAGATGTTTTCTATATATGTGTATTCCCATAGAACAAAAATAAGTCAGCCACACAATATCTTCATAGTCTTCTCAGTTGGCCAAACACCATTTGAATTTAGATTACCACAAGGCATGTCAACATGAATAACAACCTTAAGATATTCAATAAGACCTTGCACACTAACACTAGACCCAAAATATAGGTCGCACTGTAAAAATATCTTCTTACCACATTACCAAGGGACCCATGAATAGGTCATGCATAATATAGGTTCATTACAGAACATAACTATTAGAAGATAACAAACTTAAGATCACATGAAATATATTCCAGAGCTGATGAGAATACCACAACCAAGACCAAATCTTGATTATCATCAATTTTAGTATCAATCAGAGAACCACAATTTGTCATACAAAAAATTGCAACATGCTATACATGAATGTTCAGATAGCAAGGTTACCCAAACTAAGCTTTGAGCACAACAACTAACATCAAAAGACTAGACTTCATTATACTGCATTAACTGAATTCAACAGATGTCCCAAAAAGAAGTACTACCATATCTAGATTAAGGATAATATCCATCATAGCATATAATAGGATAAATTAAGTTTGTACATCATACAAAGAACATCCTTCTAGATCTAAGGTTTTGAAATCAATGACAACAAAAACATCTTCTCAACATGAAGAATGTAAACCAGAGGTAGGTAAGTGCAATCTATTTAACATAAAAAGTAGGGTTTACCACCATGAATGAACACGATAAGCAAATAATTTATTTTCCTTATTAAAACATTCAATTATGAGGGAAAAAATATGCAAATAACAATTCAAAATAAAACCTAACTATTATAGCAATTATGAGGGGAGTTTTTAGAACTCAAAATGATGTTTACCTTCTAGAAAACTTGTTTTTAGGCCACAAAGGACTCATTTTCCTTTAGTGGTGAATGGGTCCCTGTGAGGGTTCTAGAAAATGACTTCTAGGTTTGATTCCTCTTAGCCTACATTCCTAGATCCCAAGTCTTTACTTCTTCAAGCCCTACTTAGGACTCATTCGCCTTTAGTGGCAAATGGGTCCTTTTAGGGTTTTAGAAAATTGACTTTAGGGTCATGTTGCTTGATGTATGCACTCTCAAATTCCATGCTATCAAGTTCTAGAAGTCTATATGCAATTTTGTAGAGCTCTTTCTATGATCTTTCACTTTGAATAACAACTTTTACAACTTTTTCAACTTTGACAATTTTTCTCTAAATCTTGCTCAACTTGATCTTCAACCTATAAATTTTCAATCATGCACTCAAGGGTAGAAAAACTTGTTATTTGTTAGTGAATGGGGGTTTGCCTCAGTAAAACCCCTTGTAGGTAATTAAACCAAATGATGAAATGAAGCATGAAACATGAAATATGCAATTGAGATACCTTGGATGATGTCTTGTGAAGTAAATCTGCAAACTAGCAAGTAATGACCATAAAGAATGTAGATCCTAGATCCTTGAATGTGATTTGAACAATAGTTGTAAGTAGATATTCAATGCTACACTCACAATCTTATCTCAACAACATGGATGCATGCATCAAACCCTTGTCATGATCATATGATCTTGAATTTTTGCAATGAACTCTTGAAATATGGCTTGAAATTTCCTTGAATTGCCTTTGTAATGCTCTAATGCTTGATCACTTTAATGCTTGTAAAATTCCTAACTTGTGTTAGGAGAAACAATGTGGATTAACCCCTTATTTATACTAAAATAGGAGATTAACCTTGAGATTCAAAGAATTAAGGCCGACACCAA
Source organism: Sequoia sempervirens (assembly GCA_007258455.2). Taxonomy (NCBI): domain Eukaryota; kingdom Viridiplantae; phylum Streptophyta; class Pinopsida; order Cupressales; family Cupressaceae; genus Sequoia; species Sequoia sempervirens. The sequence continues at coordinate 163,720,908 of VDFB02105785.1, read as the reverse complement.
ATCTGGAAACAAACATTATTAAGTTCATGCCAGAATGAGATTTAAAAAGGGGGGTGTCATTAAGGGAGGACCCATTCACTATCCTGGGAAAATGGGTCCTACCTCAGTTTCCTAGGACCTAACCATAGGGGATTGAAAGAGGGCTAGAAACCCATTCCAGATCATCTAGAAAAGGGGGGTCTTATTAAGGGAGGAGCTATTCACCATCAAGCGTGAATGTGTCTTAGCTCAACTTACCATGGCCAAAATTTTACCAATGAAATATTTTGTTAATTAAATTATGATTATCAAGATAGATCTTTGGGAGGTGTCAAAAATAAGGCCTAAATTTGAATTAAATGGGGCTAATTACTCCAATTACTCTAAATTAATTAATGACCACATAGATAAGTGTGAAAGTGCTTTATAACACTTTACAAAACTTAAACAAGGAACACATTTTGTACATTTTATTCAGAAAGGGGCCCATAAGGCCTAATTAAGCAAATACATCCTAGAAAAGTGTGAAAGTGTGTTACAACACTTTACAACACCCTTGAAAAGGATAAATTAAGGAATGTTTTAATCCAATAAAGGTCCTAGAATAGTGTGAATGTGTACAACACATTACAACACCACCCCAAGACATCATTAGTTCAGTTTTAATGTTAATTATCAAACCAAGTAAGGAAAAAGGGCTACTTTTCCGTTACTACATGTTCCCCCCACTTTAGTGAGAGGATGGCCCCATGTACAAATCACACTAAAGTAGACATCCAATACACTTAAGTATGCATCAATAACAAAGATACATGATCATACCCTTTCAAAGGACAAGAAAAATAAACAAAAATAAAGGATCAACCACAACCATTTCAACATGATGTGAAACGGGGCTGTTTTTTGATAACATATCTTGCTCACTCTAGGGTAGTGGAACCTTAGTCTGTCCACTAGGTGAGTTTTCTCAACAAAGTGGTTTAGTGAGAAAGTCATGCCAGTGTGTTAGCTTTCCACTGCATAATGAGAAAGTCATTCCACTATATCGGCTTCCCATCATACTAACCATACCAAAGTTATCCTCTTGATAATTTCAATAAGGAACTATAATGTAAATGATTTTGTCATGTAAAAGTTTTGTTAAAGGGGATTTTTCTTTGTTTGTGTAATGGTATTCCTCTTAGGGAGCATTGTGCCTAATGTATCCAAGAGAAGACAATTCAAAAGTGTTAGATCGTCACCCGTGGGATGCCTCATTTGCATCATGCCATGATAGTAGATCATACACTCTTGGATGGAATCAAACCTAATGACACCACCAAGAAGAGGAAACATCATAAGAAAAAAGGAAAATAACGCCATGAAATTTTTCCAAAAGATGTCATTGATGTATGCCCCCACTTTAAAGTGGTTGCTACACCATCACTATGAGCAATTTCTTTAAAGTTACAACCAATGTTATTTTCCTAAGACATGAGAGCTTTCCTTGGAAAACCCTATGCCAAGTCATATGTTTCCGAAGTAATCCGCGTCATGAAATAGAAAAGAAGGGGTTGCCCACAAAAAAACAATGCTAAACCTAGAAATAAAAGTATGTCACATGCAAGAAAACTTAAGGCATGCCGTCCACATCCTGAGCTTGCTCTTATATATACATGTAAGGCCTTCAACTAGCCAAAAGAGATAATCCACTGAGTGCAGGAAAAGGGTGAGCTGAGGATGGATGATGGTATGCTACTCCTTACAAAAAGGAAATGATTTCTAATTAATGAAAAACATGTAATAGTGAGTATCATATGATCCTACAACTATTACATGAAAAGGAGCAACCACTATTGTTATTGATTAGAATGAGTAGACAAAGTATCGACTTGCTACCTATCTAATGAGATATTTCCACATGTAGTATCTATCAGTTTAAGATGCACCAAAGTAAAACTTTTCTTGGAAGAATCTTTTGTAATAGTGTTGGTATTAAGTGAAGGATTGTTTGATGGTTCAATTTCTATCAAAGGACAATAACCAAGACCATGAGTTTTTTCTTGCATGTTAGGCTCTCTAGGGACACATATACCTCGTTCTCTAGCACCATATCCTTTTCCATTATACCCAAGTTGTTTCATAAGCTCATAACCTCTTAAATAAAGTTTTTTCATTTCTTTGGGATTTAGTGGTTGTTCATAATCAACTTTTTCAAGGTTTTTTGTGTAATTGGATTGATCTTCTAAAGTGGTTGAGGTGGATGCTTTTGAATTTTTTATTGACATTATTGCTTTTTTGTTTCCCTTTATAGAATATTTTGTTATGATCTTGTACTTTCGCATGGATGTAGATATAAAATCAAAGAAACTCAAAGAACCTTCCAATAATTTTGTGACCTCTTCAATAAAATTTCCTTTTTCTTTCTCAACATGCAAATTGGTCTTGATTGTATACACCTTGTTCTCTATGTGAGCAATGTCATTGTAACTCAGTTGCTTTGAAACATTATTATCATCAAGTTGTTTTTGAGGTGGTTCTAAGATGAGCATAGGTTTCTTTTGAACTTGTTATTGTTGTGAGGATGGATGAATGATAAGTTTAGGCTTAGGTGCTTCGATAATTAGAGGCCTCGAAGGAGCTCTAATGTTCATAACCTCATCACACTTCTCCTTATTTTTTATGATTTCTTAGCGAAGGGGAGTTTAATGTCACTTCAACATCTTCGTGTAAAGAGGTCACATCACTATTGCTTGAAAGAAATGTGTTAATGTTCTCATTTTCTTGCATCATGATATCCTCCCTAGTAGGAGAGTTTTTAGGGGAGCAACAAACTAGATGTTCATGACATTCATTTTCATCACAAGTAAGGGAGTGATCAATGGTTGGATTTTCTTGATTATCAATGATGACATTCTCTTGTTCAACAAGGTTTTACTAGGGGAAGAGAGGAAAATAGGACTCTCACAACTCTCATTAATTGGATCTTCTAACACAAAAGTATCTTCGTCATAAATAGGAGAGATATTAGGAGAAGGTCAAATTTTATTGTTATGATTGTCCATGATTTCATCCATTTTCTATATAAGGTCTCATTATTTTGTGTCATGATATGTACCCTAGTGGGAGAGCTTTCAAGAGGTTCATCACATTCCATGATTAGATTTTATAAAGTAGCTTCATAAAAAATAGGGGAGGCATCAAGAGAAGAACAACTATGAGTTTCATGCTTAGTAATGAGTTGTAGATAACCATGAAAATCAACTTTATCCTTCTGCTAATATCTCTTCTACATACAAAGAAGATAGTTTGGTGTTAGAAGATACACTTATTGATAGTCATGATAATTTTTTCATAGTCATTTTCTCACAATGTCTCTAACATGGATGAGTCACAATTATGGCATTCTAGGTTTGGTCATATTCCCTTTAAGAGACTTAGTCTTCTATACCTCTCTATAACTAGACCTGACATAATGTTTGCTACAAGTTTTGTATCCAACTTCATGGAATCTCCAAAAAATTCACACTGGAAGGTAGAAAAAAGAATTCTGAGATACGTTGCAGGGACAATCAACTATGGATTGTACTACACTCAATTTGAAGATACTTCACTCTTAGGATACACAAATTGTGATTATGCTAGTAGCATAGACGATAGGAAAACCATATCCCTAGGATGTGCTTTTCACTTGGGAATAAATCTCATCTCATGGGCATCCAAGAAACAACCCATAATTTCAATATCTTTGCCAGAGGTAGAGCATGTGGCTGCAACTACAACAACTTTCCAAGTAGTATGGATAAGAAGAATAATGAATGATCTTGCACATATTGAAATAGAGCCAACTCCTATTTTCTATGATAACAGCTCAATAATTGACCTATCTAAAAATCATGTCTTTCACAAGAAAAGAAAGCATATTGACACCTCTAAACCAATATCCTATACCTAGAAGAACACAACAAATGAAAACATTAATAAGATCAAATTCAAGTTAGAATATAGATTCCCCATAAAATCCATTAACATGATTCGAAATAGGAAATGAAAGCAAGAAATGCAATGAAAATAAATAAAAGAGATTAATCCTATTCAAATAATGCAAACTCTTGATCCTATGGGGAAGTTGGTGCCAATGTGATGTGGAAATTGGCCCTTTCCCAACTCATAAGCAAGCTTGATGAAGATTTGATGATTATGATCCACTTGGTGATTGCTTCAAATGCCTTCCATGGAGACAACCTGGAATAACCTAGCTACAATTGATGGATTTGATGTAAATGCTAAAGCTCTAAGATGAAATTGAAGTATAATAACTTTTCTCAAATTGTGGATGATAGAAATGAAGGATGAGCCTCTTATTTATAGAAGAATGTGAAGAGAGAAACAACAAAAGGGATGAATGTGGGACTAATCTTCAACCAATGAGAAGAAGCCACATGTCATCATGTGAATGGTTGAGGAATGAGCACATTTTGGCGAATGTGCAAAGAGGGGGGAGATTCAAATTCAAAAGATGGCTTGAAGGATGAGGTGAAAGGTGAAGTTAATGTCACATGACTCAAGAAAAGGACTTGTAAGAGATGTTAAATGCCATGTTTGGAGGACAAGACCTTTTGGGGGGAGATTTCAAATTTGAGGAATATTCCATCTTTGATGCCTTTTTTGAATGAAAGTAGATGATTTATAAATCAAGTAAATTGATTTTCACGTGCAACTTGCAAAATCTAGAGGATTTGATGGATTAAGATTAAGATTAACGAGGATTTGATTAATTTAAATGATGTTAGTTGACTTGACCATTTTGAATTAGATTTCAGGATTTAAATAACTCAAAATGAGAAAAGAATGATTTAGACCTAGTTAAATAAATATTTTTGATTTATTTAACCAAAGGGGGTGATGTTACATTAAATTAGACAAATGTTTGATTTATTTAATTTAATTAGATGAACCTTAGAGATTTAATGAAATAATATGGATTATTTAATTAAATAAAGATAGGAAGATGAAATGACCTAGCTAATTACATAGAGACAATGATTTAATTAAATTGAGGGATTTATTTAATTAAAAGGGGAATTATGATGACTTTAATCAAATAAGGGTATTCGATTAAATGGTTAGATAGAGGGATAATTCAGGATGAAGCGATGTTAGTAGATAAGGATCTAGTGTGCGATATCAATTTGTATATTTTCTATGTCTACATTTTGCCCCTCTTTGAAGCAATGCACTTGTTACATTGGTTCAAACAATAACCTTACCATGATCAAAAGTAAGAAATTCTCTAATTTTTTTAGATGCCCCACTGTTACCCCAATGAATGAAGAATTACACAGATATATTGCCTTCCTCCTCCTTCTAGCACCAAAATGTGAACCAATATCCTATACCTGCAAGAACACAACAAATGAACACATTAATAAGATCAAATGCAAGTTAGAATGGAGATTCCCCATAAAATCCATTAACATGATTCAAAATAGGAAATGAAAGCAAGAAATGAAATGAAAAGAAATAAAAGAGATTAATCCTATTCAGATAATGCAAACTCTTGATACTATGGGAAAGTTGGTGCCAATTTGATGTGGAAATTAGCCCTTTCCCAACTCCTAAGCAAGCTTGATGAAGATTTGATGATTGTGATCCACTTGGTGATTGCTTCAAATGCCTTCCATGGAGAAAACCTGTAATAACCTAGCTACAATTGATGGATTTGATGCAAATGCTAAAGCTCTAAGATGAAATTGAAGTATAACAATTTTGCTCAAATTGTGGATGATAGAAATGAAGGATGAGCCTCTTATTTATAGAAGAATCTGAAGAGAGAAAAGGAAAAAAGGGATGAATGTGGGACTAATCTTCAACCAATGAGAAGAAGCCACATGTCATCATGTGAACGGTTGAGGAATGAGCACATTTTGGAGAATGTGCAAAGAGGGGGGAGATTCAAATTCAAAAGATGGCTTGAAGGATGAGGTGAAAGGTGACGTTAATGTCACATGGCTCAAGGAAAGGACTTGTAAGAGATGTTAAATGCCATGTTTGGAGGACAAGACCTTTTGGGGGGAGATTTCAAATTTGAGGAATATTCCATCTTTGATGCCTTTTTTGAATGAAAATAGATGATTTATAAATCAATTAAATTGATTTTCATGTACAACTTGAAAAATCTAGAGGATTTGATGGATTAAGACTAAGATTAATTAGGATTTCATTAATTTAAATGATATTAATTGACTTGACCATTTTGACTTAGATTTTAGGATTTAAATAACTCAAAATGAGAAGAGAATGATTTAGACCTAGTTAAATAAATATTTTTTATTTATTTAAACAAAGGGGGTGATGTTAGATTAAATTAGATAAATGTTTGATTTATTTAATTTAATTAGATGAACCTTAGAGATTTAATAAAATAATATGGATTATTTAATTAAATAAAGATAGGAAGATGAAATGATCTAGCTAATTACAAAGAGACAATGATTTAATTAAATTGAGGGATTTATTTAATTAAAAGGGGAATTATGATGAATTTAATCAAACAAGGCTATTTGATTAAATGGTTAGATAGAGAGATAATTCAGGATGAAGCAATGCTAGTAGATAGGGATCTAGTGTGCGATATCAATTTGTATATTTTCTATGTTTACATTTTGCCCCTCTTTGAAGCGATGCGCTTGTTACGTTGGTTCAAAGAATAACCTTACCATCATCAAAAGTAAAAAATTCTCTAATTTTTTTAGATGCCTCACTATTACCACAACGAATGAAGAATTACATCGATATATTGCCCTCCTCCTCCTCCTAGCACCAAAATGTGAACCAATATCCTATACCTGCAAGAACACAACAAATGAACACATTAATAAGATCAAATGTAAGTTAGAATTGAGATTCCCATAAAATCCATTAACATGATTCAAAATAGGAAATGAAAGCAAGAAATGCAATGAAAATCAATAAAAGAGATTAAATAATGCAAACTCTTGATACTATGGGGAAGTTGGTGCCAATTTGATGTGGAAATTAGCCCTTTTCCAACTCCTAAGCAAGCTTGATGAAGATTTGATGATTGTGATCCACTTGGTGATTGCTTCAAATGCCTTCCATGGAGAAAACCTATAATAACCTAGCTACAATTGATGGATTTGATGCAAATGCTAAAGCTCTAAGATGAAATTGAAGTATAATATCTTTTCTCAAATTGTGGATGATAGAAATGAAGGATGGGCCTCTTATTTATACAAGAATGTGAAGAGAGAAAAGGAAAAAGGGATGAATGTGGGACTAATCTTCAACCAATGAGAATAAGCCACATGCCATCATGTGAATGGTTGAGGAATGAGCACATTTTGGAGAATGTGCAAAGAGGGGGGAGATTCAAATTCAAAAGATGGCTTGAAGGATGAGGTGAAAGGTGAAGTTAATGTCACATGGCTCAAGAAATGACTTGTAAGAGATGTTAAATTCCATTTTTGGATGGTGCTATTATTGTTTGATTTGGATAGCTAGACGTTATATTATGATGTTATTCCATTAGTGGACATGATTATTTCATATGACATTATGGTTGGTTATGTTAGTTGATTTTCAGAATTATGTTATGATGTAGTGATTTAATAAATTATGTTATGAAATGATTGTTATTTTAGAGATGTTATTTTAATCAGCTATATAATATTGTTAGAATAGATGTGATGAAAGACAGTGTAGCATCACTCATTTGTGAGTGCCCTGCTACATTGCGATTCCTTCTCACAATGTAATGCTTTGATTTTACATATGTATGCACATGTACATGACCTCGTTTGTATACAGGGATTGCAGGTACAGAGTCTCGATTCCACTTGCTTTGGCAAGACAGGGTGAGCACCAATACCCCAATGGTTAAATGTTGAAAATAGAGGTGAAAATGAAGTCATCCCGTCCCGTGTTGTCAAACTGTTGGATTGAATGGTATTGTACGTTTTTGTAGTTGTCGTTACTTGTGGTTTGTATTTGTGTCTTGTCGTATTTTATTGATGTTGGTATTTTATAAGTTGTGATTTATTTAATTAAATGATGGTAATAATTGTGTATTATAATGTTAGATTAAAATTGTATTTAAATATTTAAATATTTTATTTATTTTTTTAAAAGACATGTGTTTTATTAAATGATAATTAAAATATTAAATTGTGTTTTTTTATTTTAATTAATTATCTGGTTGAGGATAATTATTAAAATAAATTATTTAAATAAATTAGATAATATGCTTTGCTAGTAGAGCTGTAAAAATAGAAATTAAAACAAAAAGTATTGAAGAATAGAAAAATAAATAAATAAAAGAACAAAAAAAGATTAAAGAACGAATGAGATTTGAGAGTTGACTAAAAGCCTGTTTTTAAATAAATAATTTCTTTTATTTATGATTTTTTAGAGCTTTTGGAAGAAAAATGGTAATATCTTTTATTTAATGGAAATTAGAGAGTTTTTGACACACACAGAGGATTATTGAGTCAGAAGTTGCACAAGTTAATTGTTATGTAATGTTGAAATCTTCTGAAGTTTTCGGGAAAAATAATTTCTTTCTTTTGCTTGCATTATGTTGGGGAAGTTTTTCTGAATAAAGAATTGGATTCGAATTCGGTCACAAAATTTTGGAGAGGAGATTTCAAAGCAGGAACGAGAAGCTATTTATAGAGGCTATCGAGATCAAGCAAGCTTCATCAGATTCTCAAGAGCGCAGGACTCCAAGTTCCTCCCTTTCCTCTTGATTGTTTTTGAATCCGTAAAAAGAATAGAAATGTGTTTTGAATCAATCTTTGCTTGTAAAAGAAAATCTTTCTGAGAATTAGATTAAAATGAGTTCTCTAAGAAAAGAAAATAAATATAAACAAATGAATAATTATGGTTGATTGTTTGAAAGAAATGAAAACCATTATTAGAAATTTAATGATTACTAGTTAGCAAACCAATAGGAGAAAATTATTGTCATTTGAGAAACCATTCTGTAGTTTCTTTTATAATTTGATTTTGAAAAATATTGTTTGTTTTGATAAATGATTTAATTTGAATATATATATATATAACACAATTTTGAAGAGGTATATATATGTTCTTATTTAAATATATTATTGGTTGAATAGAAAATTGGGTACAGAGAAATCTATGTCTAGTTGGTGTTGTTAAATATATTCTTACAGATTATTATATGTATATATTAATATATGTATAGATATATATTAATATATACCAATTATATAAACATATTATTTTTATTTTATTTTATTTTATACACCTGTTATGTGATAGAATCAAAAAAATTTTCTGGCCAAATCTATGGCTGTACCTGTGCTCGACACATAATTTGAGATTATAGATTTAAAATGAGTATAAATATATATATATATATATAAATAATTTTTTTTTAAAAAAAAAAAAAAAATTATAGGGGTGGGGGTCAGCTGAAGCCGTACCCCCACGGCCCCTTGTGGGTAGCAGTACGCAGCCCATAGGCTGCGCATGGCAGCCTAGGCTACTAGTCGCAGCCTGTGGAGGCCATGACCCCCACAGACTGCGGTCAGCTACTACTGTACTAGGCCATGGGCCTATATTTAATGGTGTTTGTTTTTTTCAATATATATATATATATTTATATATATATATATTTATATATATATTTATATATATTTATATATATATATATAAGTGTGGTGTATTTTAAGTTAAATATTTCAATTAAATATTTTTATTGATTTTATGTGTTGGTGTATAATTAAATATCCCAATTAATGTTTTATATATATATATAATTTAAAGACAGGAAATTAGTTGTACCCCATGTTGTATGGGTAAATATATATCCACCTATTAAGATAGTTATATTTTCTCACTTTGGAACATTAATTTGGAATGATTAGTGATTTGGTGAAATTAATTTAATTGATTAATTAGGAATGAATTACATTAAATTTGGTGCTATCTTGCAAAATTAATTTGAGTATTCATTTCCATTAGGGTTATCGTTTAGTGTTGTCCATGTGGGAACCCTATTGTCTTACAAACCCTTGTTCTAGAGGCATGCTTTATATCCTTGGTTGTTTGTTCTTGTTCTATTGTGCTCAAAATGTTTCCTGATTTTTGTACTACTATGTTTAGGAAGGGTTGTACTAAATTGTTAAGATTTTTGGTTATGAGTTATCGTGAGATGGGTAATGCCTCACATGTTCTTGTTTTGAGTTTTATGCATTATTCATTATAGTGTAACCATTGTCTGGTTTTGATTTATGTTAGGGGTCTTAGGGAGAGTGGCTCTTCATGGGGGCTGACACCTCGAAAGGAGGAAGAGCTCAAGATAACCCACGTAAGAGTAGTTAAACAAGTGATAACCTAAAAATAGAACTTAGGGGGATGGGTATTAAAACACACAAGATAATAAATATTGGATACCTCGTCTATGCATTAGGGCTATCATAGACTAATGATAGACTGAGAAGGCCATGGTCATCAAAGTCGTAATCTCGTCTTCATGAGAGGTTATTGACTCTGCATGAGCTACCCTATGGTGCCGACGCCTCAAGTAGGAGGAAGGGCCAGGAGATCCATAGATGGGTGCTGACGCATCAGTTGGAGGAAGGGCCAGGATATCCCATGAGAGCTATGTGATGACACTCTCCACTAGACACCCTTATGTATTGTTTCTTGTTTCCTTTGGAATTGTATTCTTAATGTTGTTTCTGATTCTTGTGGATTTGATTTATGGTTGTTATTTAGTTACTTGTTTGATTTTTATTGCTTTGTATAATTGTGATGAGTTTCATAGCTTTATCTTATTATGTTGATTCGTGAACGTTGTTGATTGTATCTTTGTAAACTTTGAGTTTGTAATTGTATTTGTACTATGTTGTTCATGGAGTCGGTTTGACAATCATGGTCAAGTTAACTTCCTTGTCACCTTTGAGCATGGGGGGTGAGTTATTTATAATTCACATGGTCGGGTAGAACGTGCTCCACACCCATTGTGTTCCCCATCAACATCCTATCTTCTCAGCCGGTCTGCAGTTGGAGTTGTACCAGTGTTCACTTTGTAATTAAGAATTTATTGTACTTGTATCATCCCACATGTTTGGGAGATTTGTTGTAATTCATTTATCAAGAGCTTGTAATGTGATGTTATAATGATGATGTAATAGGTAGGATCCTTTGTAACTTTATTAAAGGAGATTCATTATGATTGTAATATGTGGCATAGCAATACTCTCACTCTTGGTTCATGGATGTACTCTTATTCATGGTTAATTTAATATTAATGGATATGTTGTTTATCATTATCTTTTACTTTCGTTATTAGATGTTACGATGTAACCTCACGTGCCCCAGAGAACTAAGTGTGATGATGTAATGTGTGGACATCAAAATCTGCAAAATGTAGTTAGAAAACCAACAATAAAACCTGCAAAATCGTTAGTATTTCAACAACAAATCAAGATATTCAACATCCTTATGAAATAATACATCATGTTTAAAATGCGAACAAATGACAAAGGATCTAAAGCAAAAGCATAAGAAAACATGATGCAAACTATCTCATATTGGATTGGTGTCACATGTGCTAGTGACCCTTTCCCAACCCTTGATTGATTAGCTAGTGATGAAATTGCTATGGATATGGAGATGCTAAATGGACAAGATCAAGTTCTCAAAGAGAATGACCTTGCATCAAGTTGTAAAGATGATGGATTTGTGAAGAGATTGTGAAGATTGTGAAGATTGTGAAGATTGTGAAGATTGTGAAGATTGTGAAGGATTTGCTCAATGTTGAAGCCTCTATTTGAAGATTTCAAATGCTAAGATTGTTGAAGAGGGACCAATGTGGGACTAAGATTCTGCCAATGAGATAAGGACACTTGTCATCATGTGATTAGTTAATGTATGTGCAAGATTTGGGAAGAGTGCCCAAGAGGGGGAAATTTTGAATTCAAATTTTGCCATAAATGCTGAGGGGGACAAGGAAAAACAGCAATAAATGCCCTGTTTGACTTGTCATGTTGAGGGAAAATGAGTGTTTTAATAAATCAATAAAATTGATTTATTGTGCAAGTGGCTAGGTCTAGATAATGCAAGTGGGATGTGATTAGTATTAGATTAGGATTAGATGATGATCATGCTGATTAATGCTGATTAGCTGATTTGACTTTTAGGACTTAAAATACTTGATTTATTGAGATTAGAAAATGATGGAATATGATTTAAGATTTGATTTAAATGGCTTTTTGATTTATTTAATTAAGTGGATGATGCAAGATGAAGGTTGAATGCTAAGATTTATTTGATAAATGAATGGATTAAAGGTGATGAATGGACCTAATGCAACATCTAGTTTGACTGAATCCGATTGAATGCATAATGTAAATTTTGCATGTCTACATTGCCCTAAACAATGTACTTGTGCGTTGGTTCAAAAGAATAAACTCGCCATAATCAAAAATTTAAAAATTTCGCTTGATTTTTAGGATACTTGTGGAAAGAAGTACAGCATTTGTACCTAGAGATCGGCGAAAAGATTGTTGAAATTCGATCTACATGATAAAGAGTTCAAAATGGATGGTTATGGATGATGATGCAAAGATGATTCGTCTTGGAGCAAAATCCATATTCTCTATAACAACTTCAAGCCAGTATTATGATAGCCTTAGAGATGGATATAAGTGGATGATGTGATATCTTTGCTGATTATATAGCGGATGATTTATGATATGCTTAGACTATGAGATCCTATATTATGATGATGATGCAAATGCAATGCATGTGAAATATTCGATGTTTCCTATTATGCTGATATAGAATGATATGTGATATCTTGTTTGTGAATGCAGAATGGATGCATGATGGATGCATAGCCGGATGCATGATGTTAGTCTTGGAAATGAGATGATGACGAGAGGATCCAACAAGTCCATGATTGGTGAGACTTTATTAGAGATGATGATAAAGATAATAGTAAAGATGATGATAGATGGATGATTTTGCTTATCAGGATTGGGATTTTCAAAGGATCACTTACTTTATTTTTGTCTGCATACCTAAAATACGTCATCAAGGTATGAAGGACGGGATGGCGATTGTACTTAGTGTGATGAACTTTGACTTTCCAACAAGAGAGAGGACTATTCTTGTTCACACACTTGACATGCGAAACCTTGCTAGAGGCGTACCTAACAAACTGGTATGTGTCCTCAGTCTATTACAAGAGCATCCGACAAGCCACGACAAACAAGGATAGTCGTTGCCCCATTCCTATCTATAATCCTTGGTTTGGATATCGCTGAAGTTGGAGATGAAATAATGAACCAATCAAAAGAAAAGATCAAGTACACAAACAAACCAATGTTCTTCATACCTCTAGCCAAAGGAATGTGTTTCAAAAGATGGGAGCCAAAACTCATTGCCAAAAGATAATGTCCATTGTCGGAACGGATCCTAGGACATGTTAATGACACGACGTTTTGTTTACCCAAAGTGGTTGATTTGATAAAAGTGCCCATTGTCGGAACGGATCCTAGGACATGCTTTGTATAAGATGATGATGGTTTGATAAGTTGATTGATAGGCTGTTGATATAAGGTCGATTGACATGTTTGAAAAATGATCAAGACTTTGATTTTGTGTTCAATGGTTCATTGTTTCGATTTTGATTTTACGATTGAAGATTGATTTTGCTGACTGCTATGATTGTCTCTGTTTGTGTTGCCAAAGGATGAAAGTGATGATCAGTTTATTATGGATGATTGATTATTGCGGGTGAAAGCGAAATGAGACGGATGGATTTTTCAAATATTTGGATGTTTTTGGAATTTTGCAATGTTTTGAGGCTGTTTTTGGTATTTTTCGATGTTTTTACAAATGTTTTTGATTTTTCAGTTTTCCAATGTTTTTGGATTTTGATGTTTTTCGAATGTTTTTGGATTTTGATGTTTTTCGAATGTTTTTGGGATTTTGATGTCTCGGGGGCTGATCGAAGATTAGCCTTGCCTACGTTTAAGCTCAGAGACGACGTAGTTCGGATTTCAATGTTTTTGATGACTACGCTTTACGGTGTTTGGATTTTGATAACTACGGATGTTTTGATTTTGCATGATTTGGATGTTTGGATATGGATGTGTAATAATCTCGATTACTTTGTTTAGGATTTGTTGAAAAACCAAGCTAAGATTGGATTGATCGAGATCAATGGATTGATGATGATGATAACATTGTTGAGTCCCACAACAATGCAAGATGAATTGATAAGTTGATAATGATAACATTGTCGAGGATACTACGACAATGCAAGGATAGTGTTAAGCAACACAAGGATATCGAGATGATGATTTTTTGATTGGATTTGATTGATCATATTTGATGAAGCTTGGTTTTGGAACAAAGATGTTGGATGATTTGATGTGGCGTTTGGCGATAAACTTAGATCGACTAATATCAATTGATGTTTGATGAAAGATGAAGCTTGATAAGGAACATGTTCTCGTCAAAATATGCCATGGGCTAGTGCTTCGAATTTTAGATTGTAAATGCCTAACCAATTTGGTTTCACGTTTTCCAATGTTCGGATCACCACATAAGTTGGAGGATATAGATCAAGATTTATTCTCGACGCAAGATGTACATATCTGCCCCCAATGTCTAGCAATGTATGGAATATGATGGATGGATGTTCAGATAAGTGTACGGACGGATGGATACGCAAAGGACGCCAAGGATTATCTTGCAATAAGGTAAGGTGTTCAGGTAATGAATGCTTATTTGGATAATGCTTCATAGCTTAGATAATGCTTCATAGGATAGGATTAATGAAAATGACCCATGTCAAGATGTTCACCGTAAGCAAGCGTAAAGTGTACCAAAATTTCATCAAAATCAAGATAACTTGGATGATGGATGCAGATATATGTGAATGGATTGGATAAATGGTTCATGGATGGATGGATTTATTATGGATAAGATGGATGGAATGCTTGATTTATTACGGATGGGATGGTCTTTCTGAAAGTAGGCGCCTGTCTGTCTTTTCGATTCTACATAGCTTGTTTGCGAGGTTTTCATCAGTATGTATTGCCCAAGCGTGGCCCATGCGGTTTCTAACCTGATGATTTTTTCTTTACTATTTTCCAATCCTTTTTTCTGATTTTTTTTTGGATTTTTCATATTTTTGATTTTTTGTATTTTTAGAAGATTTTTAGCTCATGCTGAATCACAAGGTGTTCAGCGTGATGTAGATGCCCCTGTCATAATGTGCCATCGATATCACCTTGAAGGAGTTGCTGCTAGATACGATGCATGAATACAACTTTGAGTTCTTGATACCTTAGTTGTCTGATTGACTTTGTCTTAGATGCGCTGCTCCAGCGATAAAGTGCCTTGAGAATCCTTATGATGAAGGTGGGTTACTCAATACTACAGTCAATGCTTAAGTGGATATTATCGTGGAGAGTGGATGGAGTGTGTTTAGGGATAAAGAGATGGATTGGTTGTGGTTGGAACCTTTGACTTCAAACTTGGGAAAGTGAAACAATGATGGGTGGATATGGAGATTGTGCATAGAATTAGGATTGACATAGCGATATACTTTAATGCGTTGCTTAGAAAATCCACACTTTGATTATGCGGGGACATCTTACGATGGATACCTTCCCTTACACATTTTTGCCCATAGTTTCTTTGATGATGGAGTTTGATAGGGATGATCTTTCTTTGTATTCTTTGGTATCCATTTGTATTTGATTTGTCCATTATGCTTATCAGCTTCTTTTGCTTTGATAACGTTCTTCGTACTTTGATTCAAATCTTTCTTTTGACGTTGGTCCCAATTCATGGATGGGATGATGGGTGGATGACGATTCATGACGTGACCGGTTGTAGTATTGACACTAGCTTCATCATAAGGACTCTTCATGCTCCCTATGTTGACGTTTGCTTGAGACGAAGTTGCCCCCAGTATGGTGGTAGTAGTACCTTCATGCTTTGATTCTGCCTGTTCTGAGATCTCTTGTTTAGAATGCACTCTCTGATAAATGACCACCGTAGGTGACGTTGTTTCAATTTGCTGCTCTACTAACTCTGGATGTTCTATCTGACTTGTTTCCTTGAGCGGATAATGTTGGATATCCTTATTCATGATGTCCTCAGTCTGAGCTTGGGACATATTCGATCCTGATGTTGATAACTCCATTTGACTGTAGGAGTTGAGAATCTGCTCTTTTTGTGTAGCAAGATTTTGTTCTAGATGAAGATCATCTACGTGCCCATCTATAGAAAGCATCTCATGGGTAGATGGAGGAGTATGAATATGATCATCTTGCATGGATAAGAGAGTGTTCATTAGATTATTGTAGTATCTTGGAGATACAAATTCTTGATCTTGATTAATTTTGGAGTTGCTTTTGACATGCTTTGGATCAAGTTCTTGACATGGGGCAGCTTCAAAGGATAGATTTCTTACAAAGGACTTTTGGATGTCAACATTAGGCATGGTCAAGTTGAAGGTTCCTTCAGCATCTGTAACCATGAGGTCAAAGGGGATCAACATGTTTTGAAAAGGATCATTGCTAGACCTTAGTGAAATATTTTGATCTTGCTTTGGAATAACTTTTTGAGATATGTCCTCTAACTCATAAGGCGATGTAGAGACATTTTCAACATGATCATAGGTCGATGGATCGTGCATTATGTCAATTGGATCAAATATTCCTAATACTCCTTGAAAGAGATCACCAAAAAGTGGCTCTTGATGTATGGTGAGTTGATCATCGGATTGTGTAGATACATCCTCAATGTGCTCCTCAATGGAGAGGTTTTGATCATTGTTTTCGACAATTGCGGTGGAGATATTGTGAATGTCTTCAACCATAGAATCAAGTGATGTTGAGATTTCTTGAATTGGCTCATTGTCGAATTTTGTTGGTGGATTTTGATCATGATTCAAAAGTGACTCTTGACATTTGTCGATTTGATCATTGGATGAAGTAAACGTGTGCTCAGTGATGGATTGATCTTGATCCTTGTTTTCAATAGTTGTCATCTTTTGTGTTTGTGCTCGTGTTGGTTGGGTAGCTTGAGAGGCTTGGGAAACTTGAAAGGATTGTTGCACTTGTTGAGCTTGTGTTGCTTGTTGTTGTTGCAGCGATGTTTGAGCTTGATTTTGCTGTGAAGCTTGAGAAGCGTGCGTGGCTATAGGCGCTTGCCGAATTGTTTCATATTGTTGGAGCAATTGTTGGTATGCTTTGAATGAAGCATTGTAATTGCTTACTTGGCTTAGTAGCAATGGTGGTGGTGGTGGGATTGAAATTGTGTTGGATGTAGTGACAGGTGTTTGAGATACGCTCGGAGCGATCATGGTAGTGAGGGGTTGAGATGTGATGGGAGTGATAGTGGTGTTTGGAATGATTGAAGGGATAGTGATGGTTGGATTGACCGAGGTGATAGGCCCTTGGGAGACCGTATTTTGATTTGGGATCAACGTTGTTGTTTGATTAGATACCATCCATTGGTGTGATGTCGATGGTATATTCAAAGGATTTGTCGTGATGGTTTGATTGATGTTATGTGGATTGATTTGGGTGAAATGATTGGTGTTAGGTAAAGGGGGAATCCCTAAACCAATGAATGATGTTGATAATGGTGGTGGAGATTGCCCCTGGCGCAATGCCTCAACTATTTTGGAAAGTTCCGCAATTTGATCTCGCCAAATTTGTTCTTGATTTTGATTTTGACTCACTTGAGATAGTTGATTTGGCTTGTGTTCAAGTAGTTTTGGCATGCATGCTTGCGATTTTTGAATGGGATTATGGGAAAATTGACTTTGGATAATGTTCTGATTTGGCATGATGGGATGAACAATGTTGGTATTGGGAATCATTTTTCCAAAGGTTTCCGAGTTAGGATTCATGTTTCAAAAAAATGCATTTGGTACATCCACATTTGGTTTGTAGGGATTTGGTGGAATGATGTTGCTCGTTTGAAGACTCATGTATTGATTGTTTGGAGGATAAACTTGTAAGTTTGGACTTTGATTGAAATCTATCATGGGGAGATGTGTTCCAAAATTCAGATTGGGCATACTCAAACTTGTTGTTCTATTGACATTTGTCAAAGGTAATGGTCCTATGCATGGATTTTGATAATTGATAGGCATTGCAAGGCTTTGAAGATTCAACTGATTTGGATTACCCAAGATGTATGGATCAAGTTTATATTCCATGTTCTTCTTGTGTTTTGACCTTGTTATGAAAGTGACTTCTAAGGTTCTTAGGACCAATGGCAAGATGGAGGATGAAAGGTGGATGATATGAGTGATGAACGTTTAGGGACTTTGGATCAATGCTAGACTTAGGGATTTTGATTTTGATTGTTTGATGTGGATGATGAACTTGTAAACCCTAAGATGTTGGATGTTATCTTTAGGATGAACTTGTTCAAAAGGTTTGCTAATTCAATTAGATGTATGAGAAAGGATGCATTCCCACACACCTAATTAAATAATTGACTTTGATTTGGTTTAAGGATGTACCCAAGTCTAGAATGATGTTTGTAAAGATCTAAAGTTGTTTTGGTGAGATGGATTGATGAATGTTTGGAAGATAGATGAAAGTTTTGATGATCCTAAGAGACTTAGAGAGACTTTGTTTACTAGGCCAAGGTATTGAAGAACACACTTTTCTCTAAGAGCAATCAAAAGACCAATATGACCAAAAGATATCAAGCGCATGTGTGGGGTCCAATTTCTTATCTTTGCTTAATGAGTTCTTTTGACCAAATACACTTTCTTGATTATGTTTCAAACTAAAGATGTCCTATGTCAAAATTCCATTTCTTCCCACAAAGTGTTGTGTGGGAGTTCCAAGAAATTGAGGCAAAGGGATTTCCTAGGTTAACCCTAGTTAGAGCAAATGACGATATAAATTCAAGTGATGAGAAACCTCTAAGGACATAATCCCAAGGGAAGGCAACAACACTTAAATTTGTCAAAAGGTATTGCTCTATCAAAAGGGGTTTGAAATTTGCATGATCATGTTTAAGTGTTTGTTTACCAAAATGTTTTGAATACCTTGTGTTTTCAAACAAAAATAATTACAAGCCCTATGGATGTGATAGACAATGTTTGTTGAGTCCCCACTTGGACAAGTCAATTCACATACTTTTAGCCGGATGGTTAGATGCTTATTACATGGCTCCCCTCCCGGCACTCACTTATGCAGGCAATAAACATCAACACCCATGAAACTCCCATGGCATGCTTTCCATCTCTACTAAAAGCCCGTAAAATTGTGGGGCGGCTTCAGAATGACGTTCTTGCACCAACAAACAGATTAAGGATTTTGGCAATTCTAACACATAGGTTCTAGTAAGGACTTTCCGTTAAGTAGGAGTTATTAGCGTGTAGAGTCCCCTTCGGACCATCTTGTGAATAGCCAAGCGTGATTATGGCGTTTAACCAAAACCCTCATTTATATCCCGGCTGGAAATACTCTTGGCTTTAGAGTGTTACCGGTTGAGTCGTCACTTGGGTGAGTACTTTTTCCCCAAGGCAGGCCCTCTAAGATAAACAAAAGCGAGCAAAGACACAATCCATAACTCGATCGATCTTTGATGGCACAAAGAAAGAGAATGTACGCGAAAATGCCCCTACTCACACTCGCACAAGATGTTCAATTTTTTAAGCCCAAAAAATGAAGTGTTTTAAAGCAATAAAATGTATTTTGAGAGTTTCTCTTGCACCCTAGATCGCACGAAGCGCAAGGGGAGAGGATACGCACTCAAAAGACAAAATAACACAATCAAGCACTTGTTCGTTTTAGCCTCAAAGCAATGATGACTTCATTTTAAGCACCAAAATCAAGTGTGAAGTTTGCCTTGTTCAATTTTAAACCAAAACAAAATCTAGTAAGTGTGTTCTAAGGTTCGTTTTAAGTCCTTTGCAATGAAAAACAATTTGTTCGTTTTAGCCTCAATTGAAAACTAATGTTCTAAAACGAAAAGGAAAACAATTTCGTGAAGTGTTGATCAAACACTTAAAGTGTTAAAGAACACATTGTGTTTTCAAAAAAAACATTTCCCTCCTTTCGTGAAGTAGTATTGATCAAAAAAAATCAAAGTGTTAAAAAACACATTGTGTTTTCAAACAAGAATCCTCCTCCTCTTTTGCTTTGCATCTTTTCGCCTTTGTTCGTTTGTATCCTTCGCTTGTACCTTCGTTTGCTTTTGTACCTATTAGCATAAATAAAAGTTAGGCATGTATGGCAAATGATAAAAGTATATACAAGAAATGTCAAAATTGACAATAACTTTTATACTTATTTCCCTAAAAGAACAATTGATTTTAAAATCTCCCTATGTAACACATAAAAGATCAATTGATTTCAAGATTTTCCACTTTTGATATAAAGGCCCTTAGTTGATTTCAAAATCTCAAAAAAAGAAAAAAATACAAAGATTAATTGATTTCAAACTCTCCATTTTTGATCTACCAAAGGTCATGAAAGATTTTAATTGATCTCAAAATCTTTATTTGATAAGATTAATTAATTTCAAACTTCCATAAAAGGTCATGAAAGGTTTTAATTGATTTCAAAATATCATGCACCCAACATCCCTTACGTTAGCAACAAAATAATCGACAAACACACCAAGAACTTAATCTACGAATTTCTTTACCTCAC
>VDFB02105785.1:163601468-163700145 GCA_007258455.2 Sequoia sempervirens | reverse complement strand
AAATTACCTTTAATTTCAATATGGTAAACTAAATTTAATCCATCCACAGTTTGTGAGTGCACATTTCCACATGGCGTTCAATTGCACGTCATACTCCAAATGGGAAGAGTTATAAACAAATATTAAAGGAAAAACATAAAATTTAATACTAGTGAAGTAGAGGGCCAGAATTCCTTCTGAAACTATCTAGGATAATCTTAAGAGTAGCTCAGGAGATCCCACAGATAGCTAAATAGTTTAGCGAGCTTCTACGATCAAAAGATTTTTCTTGGGGATGCTATCCGTCCCTAGCACTTCATGCGTTTGATTATCTGTTTCTCTGAATCTATGAAATGGGCCCAAGGCCTTTTTTAATTTTTTAATTTTAATTTTGTTACTTTGTCCCGCATGAATCTACTGGTTCTACCAAATAGAAGAAGTGGAAAAACTAAGGTCATGGTGGAGAGATTAATTGACCTCATTCTAATCCTTCCAAGTGTTGTTGAATGGGGGTGAAGCGTGGAATTTAAAGAAAGTTTCTAGTAGCACTTCTATGTTTCCAAGTGATATTACTCAAGAATATTTAGTCATATTTGTTTTAATATTATGTCTAAGAAGAACATTCGAGGGATATATGTTCTAAAATCTCACACAATCTAATTTGGAAATTAGAAAAGTTCCCTATGTATAAGGAAAAATAAAACCAATAGTTAAAACACTTACATGAGTGTAGTGCACTAAAGAAGCTTTTCCACACATTTAAACACTAAAGAAGTTTTTTCTATAATTAAAAAGAATAGATCATGTGCATGCTTATTATGATCCCTTTATGATCCCTTTATAGTATATTTCACTTCGTAAGTAAGTTTTGAATAACTAAAGGGAAATCTATTTAAGCTAATGCATGCTTATTATGATCTCTTTATAGTATATTTCACTTCCTAAGTAAGTTTTGAATAACTAAAGGGTAATCTATTTAATCTCCCTAGCTAGCATCTTGTTGTCCTTGCTTGATTGGGACAATTTTTCCTATATGTATTGAGAAATTATGTGTGAAACTTTGAGTCTATATTATTTGAGCCTCATTATATTTTTTTGACTTATATCATTATATCAATGATATATAATGATCTTCTCTCTTATAGCTTATAGGTTGTCTCAAGTGGCATATCAATCTATTATACTCAAGGATAGTAATATGATTGTGTGGCAAGCAATCATGTTTTAATTTTCTTGTGTTTTCTTTTGGGAAAATTTAAATACTTGCAACATGTAATTATTATTTTGGAGCTCCTTTGAAGTAGATAATTAATATCGTAATTTTATATTCACATCTTTTTGTATTAGAGTATGATCCTCCCATGTTTGAAAAGTAACAACTCTTGTAATCATATAATATAGTAATATTTACATGGAAATTGATCTTAATTTTGGAACAAGAAACCATAGTTGTAGATGCATCCAAACATTGGTCCTATTGAGATTATAATTGTTTAGGAACATAGGCTTATTTTTTATAATTTTTAAATGTGAGGAAACCATTAGTAGAATGATTGTGTTCTCTATGTTTGAGTTTGTAAGTTATTTGTGTTTACAATATTTATTATCATTTTTATGGAGTAGTAGATTTGCTTGGGGTGGTTGTTTATATTTTAGAGTCTTTGTCTTGTTCCAATATAGGGCCCATGTGTCCAAGTGCTTGTCCTAGGCCATTTTTTTACAACACACAAAATGAGGGAATTATGCTCTAATGATTGGAAATCTAAAGCTTGATATCCCTATCTTGCACATTTTATGTAAAGTAGAAATTTGCACTTAAGACCTTTATTTCTAAATTTCATCCAACAATTTGGTTCTTGAAGTATGTATTGTATCATAAAATTTAGTCTTCAAAGCCTAAACTACCATTCAATCAGAGTCTAGACTAGAGATAGTATTTATTCATGGGTATGTTTATTGTATTTTGTATTCTAAATTATTAAATACATAATATTATTCAATTTCCAAAGGTCAAGATGGTTTTTATTATTGTTCAATCTCATCTTTGTAACTTTTTAGAATTGAAATTACTTGTCAAAGTATAATGTCTAAAGCATGAGTTGTAGACCATTTAGTGCTTGGTGTTTGATGCTTGATAAATGGTTCACCTTTCCTATTGGAATAAAAGTTGTGAGACATGCATTGAACTTCAAATTCTAAGATGAGCATTGTAAACTATCCTTCAAGGATCATGTTGTAGTTCTCTCAACACTCAACATCTAGCATGAAGTTTAACTTTTGCTTGATGTGGAAAATGTCAATCAAACATCAATGTTTGTAAACTAAATTATAGGTCAAAAACTAAAGTTTGAGATCATTAAAGTTCATCCTAGAACTCCAAGTTATCTTTTCAATATGCAAAGTGTAGAATAATATATAATGTTTGAGTGATTGGGAAACTATGCAATTTGGACTGCAAAGTCCAATGATTAGAAATTCAGTTCTTGGAATCTAAGCTAGGGTGGATTTTCATGTCCTTGCCAATATCCCAAAGTTCTCATTGATCAAGGTCTATGGAATTTTCTTCATCGTTGGAACTACATCCTTCCTTTAGATTGAATTAGTTACATTAGCCATAATATTTTAGTCCTATGGTGTAGTAAATAACCAACTTGTATTTTCATGCTAATAGATTGGTTTTCATGTCAAGTACATGTGTCATCATGTTATACCATGACACCTTGTACATGTAGAGGTGTAATGTAGCATGTTTGGTCTCACATTTGTATCATGAAAATTATGTCCATCAATGTTTTATCCACTAATATTCTAATATAAAATTTGGAGCACTATAACTAGCATTGGAGCCTATGATTTAAAGCATAAATTTATTAAATGTCTACATATAGAAATTTAATCTATTCATAGAGAAAAATGTAACATAGCTAGAAGTAACATAGCTAGAAGTAAAGTGGAAAAGAAATAAAACAACATGGTCAAATGTGGGATGTTGAATATTATAAAATAAAATATAAAAAGATCTCGTATATATGATATATAGCTACAATAATAGAGTATGCATGTTATACATTTGGTGTTGCACACATTAAGAACCTATATTGTTTGATAAGAATAAAGAAAACAAAACATTAAAAAAAAAAAATTTATATTATTTTTATAGAGAGTATGTGTCAATTTTAAAGGGATATGATTCAATAGGAACATGCTATTTAACTAATGACTTTTACATTGAAGGCATTTCCCTTATGAGACGTACCAAGATACTTTGATAAATTAACATGGTTAATACTAGTCCTTAAGGATGCAAGTTGATTTAAATCTTCTTTGTTACTTGTAAAATAATCAGAATTTCCACATTAATCATCTCCCACATTCTTTACATAGACATTTCAAATAGGTTGTTAAAAATATGGGAAAGTAAACAAATATTTTGAGGCCATAATAATATAAAAATTTTGTACGAATTATCTAAAAAATATGCATCATGTTGGCCAAAAAAAATCATGTATACTGTAGAGGACGTGAGTTCTAGTGGTTTGTCTCTATTTTTTTAAAATTAAAAGTATTGTGAGAATGAATTGTGAATATAAAAGTGAAGCACATAATATAGTGGCTTTTACTTGTGACATGTCAATTAATTATTTAATTTTTTATTTTTATTTTTCATTAGATATCATTAGGAAGATTTATAAACCACATGCAATATGGATAGGTTGCATTAGTTTATATTAATTTTGGATCCAAGAATTTATTATTTTCCAACCTTCAGTAGTTCTATTTACTAAACTAGTAGGCTAAAAACTATATCAATGATAAAGATAAATAAGTGTTATAAAAGTCAAAATATAAATATATTTTAAATGTTAATGTGAACAAAACTTAAACACTAGAAGTATAATTTTTCAAGATAAGTGTGCAATATAAATGATATATAAGATGCATAATAGAAACAAAAATAATATATAAGAGTTGTATACAATGGCATGAAACATACATCTATTAAATAAAATTCTTTTATAAATTTGTGTCATGATTGATAAGGTAAGGCAAACTTCAAGCTCAAGCTTGTGAATAATGGAATTGGTGTTGATTTTTATTCAAAGGTGGTGCAATTGATAGGGATAGATAGGGGTAGAGAGAGAAAGAGAGATAGATTAAGAGAAGGGGAAGAGGTTGAGAGATTTAGAGATACAACAAAATTAGAGAGATAGAAAGGGACACAAAGTATATATAGATAGAGAGGGAGATATAAAGAGGAATAAAGATATGTATAATATATATATATATCTATATATATAGAGAGAGAGAGAGGAGAGGAGAGAGAGAGAGAGAGAGAGAGAGAGAGAGAGAGAGCACTTAAATAAAAATTAGTTATATATATATATATTAACATAGATTAATAATAATTTTTTTAGAAAATAATTCCATGAGAACATACATAATAAATTTTTTAAAATAACAATATCACTATGATATTTCATAATTTGATAGAGGTTAGTAAACAATGAACTATCAATATGAAATTCCTTTAATAAACATTTATAATATAAATCCTCAATAGGAATATCATCCTATAAAATGCATACAAATGCTTCCATATATTAATAACATCCAATCTTTGATATATAAAATATTTAATAATGAAATATGAAAAATAATCAAATTGATTTTAAATAAATATTAAATAGTTAACTATAGTTAATTATATTTGAAGTATAATGTAGCTAATAATTATTAAATGAAAATAATATTAGAGT
The DNA here is from genome assembly GCA_007258455.2 of Sequoia sempervirens. Classification (NCBI taxonomy): domain Eukaryota; kingdom Viridiplantae; phylum Streptophyta; class Pinopsida; order Cupressales; family Cupressaceae; genus Sequoia; species Sequoia sempervirens. The sequence continues at coordinate 163,695,409 of VDFB02105785.1, read as the reverse complement.
TTTTCCTTATAACTAAAAAAAATTATTAAATGGACAAATACATTTAAGAGAAATATAATATGTCCTACCATATTTCTCATAATATTAACTAATATTTAATGCAAGAAATAAACCACTTTTCATAATTAATAAAGAAATGTCCAAAAAATAGTGGCAACTAATCGAACTATATGATAAATTTTATCATTTTCCATAGTCATAAAAACCTATACTAATAAATATGAATTAATTTTCATAATTACAAAATTAGTCTATATCCAATTATGAAAAATAAATAATTAATAGACATTCACATTGGATCGAAGATACAAGATAATCTTACTATGATGGGATATTGATAATGATTTGAGAAATGGGCTCTGCAAGCGCTGCATGAGGCCACAACCATCTAGGCTCGGCCTGCATGTGGTCTTCTGGTGGTTGCATGCGTATTTGGAGGTCAGATCTGTCCTCTTCTTCTCTGGAGCTTCTTGGGGGTGGGTTTTTTTACGCTATTCAGGGGGGAGGTTCTTTTCTTTTGAAGCACGTGTGTATTCTGGGGTAGTGGGGTTGTGATCTTGGTGTCCAGTGGAGTGTGCCTTCATCGAAGGGCTCTTGGTTTTGATTTTGGCCTTGCTTGGTCATTTTGTGTTGTGTGCTCTTTGATGGATACTGGTGAATCTTCTAGGGTTTGTCCCAATATGGACTTCTGCTCTACTTTTGGTTCGAAACCCTCTCCACAGGGTTCAAAGATTTTTGATAATAATCTTTTTTCAGTGGAACCTGAGAAAGTCGAGATGGGCTCAGCAGGGGGCCTAGAATTCCAAAGATTAATGGGTGCCTTGAACGGTGTAAAGAGAGGCCGAATGTAGTCATTCCAATGGAGATGCTGGCTGAAGACATTGATTATTATGCACGACATTCTCTTTATTGCAAATTCTTAGGTTTGAAAATTTCTTTGCAATTCTTGGATATGTGGGCTCAAAAGACATGGATGCCTGAGGGAGAGATGGAGATCCGCCTCTTGGCAAATAACTATTTAATGGTTACATTTGACTGCTTGGCTGATCAGAATATGGTTTTTGAAGGGGGCCCATATTTTTATAACTAGGTGGACTTATTTATTAAGCCATGGCATGCTGGCTTCAACCCGGTGGAGGAACTTCTGAATCAGGTTCCGGTTTGGGTTCGTCTTCCAAGGCTCCCTATGGAATGCTGGTGAGAGGATGTGTTGTACCTATTAGCCTCAAAGCTGGGGAAACTTGTGGGTTCATCTCAGCAAATGCAATTCAAAAAGGTAATGAATTTTGCCTGGTTCTGTGTAGAAATTGATTTAAGTAAGCCATTTCCGGACACTTTAGAAGTGAGTGCAGGAGATTATTCATGGGTGCAACAGCTGGATTATGAAACACTTCCTTTCCATTGTTGTTTCTGTCATGAGTATGGTCACCTCCTGCACAGATGTCCAAAGGCCAAGCCTTTGGAGGCTCAATCTTCTCAACCTTCGGCTAATCCACCTAGGGTGGATAAGGGCAAGGACCCCATTCAGGGTTCTGGTGGTAGGGAAGATGGTTTTATTCCCGTTAGAGGCTGAAACAGAAATAAAGGTCATAAAAGGACTTTGAAGGATAGGCAGGAGGACACCTTCAATAGGTTTGAGGTGCTGGAGGATCTTAGTCAGCAGGAGGTGAACCCAGGATTTCTGGATCTAGATCATGGGACTTTGGATATTGATCAGCATGGCCCTTCGATTGAGGCAATGCTTGCTCCCCAACAGGAGGGGAGTATGGGAGTTCCATGCTTAGATGAGGTCAGGAAAGATCCTGGTCAGGTAATAGTCAACTCAGAGGTGATTATGGCTCCGCTTGCTAATGGGACTTTGGCTCTAGGGACAGATTGTCAAATGGGGGTTCAGGATGAGTTGGGTGGTACTGTTGAGGTAGTGAAAGATAGTGTGGATAAGGTTCACCTCTTGCAGAAAGTTGGTCCTGGAGGTGGGTAAGAAGAATATTAAGGCGTCCTCTCAGCTGGGTGTTCTGCAAAAAGTCCTCAAGAAGGGGGACCGAAGAAAATTTCTAAGCTGGGAAGGAAGAAGGATGAGGAAAATATTAAGATGATAGGGGAGACTTTGGTGGAGTTGGGGTTAGTCAAGACTCTGGATTCACAATTTTTATGCCCCTCGAAATGATAGTTCTCTCTTGGAATGTAAGGGGCTTGAACAGTGGCCCTAGACAAAAAGCTGTTCGGGATTTGATTAGGTGTCATTTTCCTGATGTTCTTTTTCTGCAGGAGACTAAGCTCTATGTGGAGGGTATGATGGATTTAGTTCCTAAGTTATGGGGGAATGGTGGATGCCAATGCACTGGTGCTCAAGGGTCTTCTGGTAGGGTGGCGTGCTTATGGAACCCGCGTAAGATCTGCCCCCTTTGGTGGGTGTCTTTTAAGTCCTCCCTTTCCATGGTGGCCTCTTGTTTTATGTCAGGGGAAATTCCTCTCTTCTCCAATGTGTAATCACCTGTGGAGTTGTAGGGCAAGCAAATTTTGTGGTCCAACATTCATTTAGTTCCCAACTTATTTCCTTACCATCCTTGGATTATTGGAGGTGATTTTAATGCTATCACGGAGCTTGCAGAGAAACGAGGTGGTATTGCAAGGCTGGAGGCTTCTACATTTTTGCTCTAGGACAATATCTTTGCTTTGAATCTTGTGGATATCAAGCCTGGCAATGGTCTTTTTACTTGGAATAATAGGAGAATTGGTGATGCTTCTATTTCTGAAAGACTAGATAGATTTTTGGTGTCTAGTTTTTGGGTGGGGGATAGGTGGTTGACTAGCTCTGAAATTTTTGATGGTCGTGGTTCTGACCATTGGCCTATTAAGCTAGTGGTTGATATGCCTCAACGGTGTGCTAGATAGACCTTTAAGTTCCAACTCATGTGGCTTAGGGATGAATCTCTTCATGATCTGCTCCCTGGTTGGTGGGATCAGGGGAAGCCAGCATATAGTATTGCCATGTACTCTTTCTCAAAGAGGCTCCAGTATGTTAAATACAGATTGAAAAGATGGAATAGGCAGCATTTTGGTAATTTATTTCAGGAAAAGAAAAAGGCACGAGGTAATCTGGACCTAATTACCAGACAAATTCGAGATCAAGGCCTCTCGGAGGAGCTGAGTTTATTAGAGGTTGCTACAACAAAAGAGCTTGAGGAATGGGAATTAAGAGAAGAGATTTTTTGGAAACAAAAGTCTCGTATTGAATGGCTCTAGGCTGGGGATCAAAACACTGCTTTTTTCCATAACTCAGTTAAGGATCGAAGACAAGGTAATGCTATTTCTTCTATTTTGTTGCCTGATGGGGAATCTTTGTCCTCTTCAGCCTCTATTTCAGCTGAATGCATTCAGTATTTCTCTACCCTTTTCTAAGGATTCGCCTCTTGCGGAGGAGGATGAAGCTAAAATTTTAGATTGTATCCCGAAGCTGGTGACTAATGAAATGAATGAAGCATTGCTTGCTCCTATTACCTTGTTAGAGCTTGAGAAGGTTGTGTTCCAGATGAAGAAAGGTAAAGCTCTTGGGCCTGATGGATTCCCCATTGAATTTTTTTAGGAGTTCTAGGAAGTGGTTAAATTGGACCTTTTAGAGGTTGTTCAAGATTCCTTTATGCATAAACAAATGTTGAAGTCCCTAAATGCTACATTTTTAGCTCTTATTCCTAAGAAGATGGGAGCTAACTCCTTGGATTTGTTTAGGCCTATAGCACTATGTAATGTTGTGTATAAAATTATTACTAAGTTGATTGCGGAAAGGCTAAAGCCTTGGCTTGATGACTTAATTTCTGAAGAGCAGGGAGGTTTTGTTGTTGGAAGACAAATCATGGATGGGGTGGTTATTGCTGCTGAGGCCATCCATTCTATGGAATCCTCAAAAGATAAATCTATGTTTATTAAGTTGGACATGGCTAAAGCATATGATCGTGTTAAATGGAGCTTTCTATTTAAAATCCTTGGAGCTTTTGGCTTTGCTAAGGGTTGGATTGAATGGGTTAGGAGTTGTGTCACTTCCTCCTCCTTTTCGGTGCTTATCAATGGTGATCCCACTTGTTTGTTTGGTGCTTCTAGAGGCCTCAGACAGGGAGATCCCCTATCTCCTTACTTATTCATCCTCCTTGCGGAAGGCCTGGGAAGACTCATTCATGCTCAGGTTGCTAGTGGCTTGCTTCAGGGATGGAGTTGGGGAGATGATATTCCCCCTCAGTCTCATCTGCAATTTGTAGATGATACTGCCTTGATGGGCAGGGCTAAGGTTGAGGAGGCTCTCAATTGGCATAGTGTTTTGGATAGTTACTTGGCAGCTTCTGGGCAGCGCATAAATGAGGGGAAGTCCTTCATATATTTCTTCCACACTCCTAAGGGTATTCAAAGGAGAATTGCTGGTATCCTTCGCTTTCAGATTGGCTCGCTTCCTTTTTCCTATCCTGGAATCCCTCTTGCTGTTCGCTCTCTCCCCAAAAGGTTTTGGCAAGAGACTCTTGATAAGTTTCAAAGTTTGGTCAATCATTGGACTTGTAGGTGGCTTTCTTCAGCAGGTAGAGTGACTCTTTTAAAGTTGGTGGTTTAGGCTCTTCCTGTTTATAAATGCTTTGTTCTTTCTACTCCTTCAAGTTTTATTAGAGATTTTGAGAAATTGTCTCATCAGTTTCTGTGGGCTAGTAATCTTCTTCATAGAAAATGGAGTCTAGTGAAGTGGGATGTTGTTTGTAGGCCAAAGCAGGAGGGGGGTCTTGGTTTACGTCAGACTAATTTGAATGGGCAGGCCTTGGCTGCTAAGTTGTATTGGCGTTGGTGCTCTCAACAACATATGTGCTGGGCTAAAATTCTGACCTTCAAATATTTGGGGGCGGTAGAAAGTAGGGAGGTAGCAAGGTTCAATATGGAGGGGAAAGGCTCTGTGATCTGGAGTACCCTTAAACGTGGTGCCAAGCTAGTTAAATAGGGACTTTTTTGGATTTGTAATGGGGGTCGATATGCTCTTTTCTGGCATGATTCTTGGGATGGACACCCACCCATTGTGTCATCTCATCCCCATCTCCAAGATTTGTGCCAAATTTTTGTGGAGGCAGGTTGGAGTCATGTGGCAGATTTCAAATCTCAACAATCTTTGGGTCAAATTTTTGTGTCTAGGTGGAAGAGCCCCTTGGATTGGCCTCCTGGTGGTGCGGTGGAGGATCATCAAGAGCTTGCAAAGATTTTATCAGGTCGTGTCTGTAATTCTCTCCAAGGGGGTGATGTGCTTGCTTGGGGTCCTGACTTGAAAGGAAAATTTTTGATTGCCTCTGGTTATCAGGTTTCGGATAAATAGGTTTTTGGAAGCTCCCAAGTTTCTTGGTGGAAGCATGTTTGGAATAAATTTGCTTGGCCTAAGTGTAATTTTTTCTCTTGGCTCGTGGTTCAAGGAAAGTGTCTTACTTGGGATAATCTTTGGAAACGAGGGTTCTAGGGGCCCTCCATGTGCATTCTATGTGGTCAGCATGATGAATGCTTATCACATCTCTTTTTTAGTGTTCTTTTGTTAAGATTATTTGGCATCACTAGTGGAATCTTTGGAGCTTACCGTGTTGCCATATCTCTTCTTTGGAGGATTTTTGGAAGAGACAGGGTTCTTCTCCTGCTACATCCTCTTTTCTTAAAATTGCTTGGAGCATTGGTCCTAGTTTGATTGTTTGGAAAATTTGGTTGGAACATAACAAAAGAATATTCTTGGATAAAAAATTGCTCATGGGGCAACTTTGGAGGAAAATTCTTGGGGCTTTGCAGGAGACTTTGACTGCAAAGTGTGACTTGTCTGTGCTGATTGATCCTGGGGACTTGGGTGTTGTAAATGCCTTGGGTCTTGCTACAGGGGAGAAGAGTATTTTGAGCAAAGTGCATCGTAGGCGTGGGCATCAGAGGGTTGCTCGTGAGGGCTTTTGGTTCCCGCCTACTCTAGGGGAGTTGAAAATTAATATAGATGGGTCATCTAGGGGTAACCCTAGGCATGCTGGGGTTGGTGGTATTGGTAGAGATAGCCTTGGAGTGGTGGTTTTCTTTTTTTCTATGTATCGTGGTTTTCAAACTAATAATCTTATGGAGGCAAGTGCTATTCTCTTGGCGATTCGATGTGCAGTTACCCTTGGATGGCAATAGATTGTTTGTGAAGCTGATTCTCAGGTGGTTATTGATATGTTGAATAATCAAAATTTGGAGGATGCGAATTGGCAGCTAGCTTTGGTTGTCAAACAGATTATTTCTCTGTGCTCTACCTTGGAGTCCATTATTTTCCACCATATTCCGCGGGAGTGGAATAGGGTGGCTAATGGGCGTCAGAAAAGACTGATTCTTGGTTTGTGGATGATTGGGGCAATCTCCCTACTGATATGGCCCCTGTTCTTGAGGAGTGGGTTGCTGAGGATATGAGATGCTTCTTGGGTGTGAATTGATTCTTGTTGTTTTTGGCCCCTTGTGGCTTCTTTCTTTGGACTTTGTATTGCTGTTATGATTCAATAAAGTTTTTACCCTCCTTTTATTAAAAAAAAGAAAAATAAATAATTAATACAATAATTTTTATCAAAAAGTCAAAAACAACCATAATAATGAATATAAATTAGATTTTATAAATACTAAAGCAATGCACAACCAATATTGATAAATAATTAAAATATATAATAATTTCATAATTATTTATTGTAATAAAAAACTATACTAATGAGTATAAATATCATGGCATGTTTGTGTTTATGTGTGTGTTTATTTCAAAAATCAAATCAAGACTTCTTATTCATATGCATATGCCATTTACACATTATAGTCACCACATAGCATACACTTATGTTTTTGATTAGTATGTAGGGATTTTGAAAGGGCCTTGACCCTTTTACAACATGAAAAATTTGCAATAAGTATGTTGCAAGACATGGAACAACAAGGTAAAATAACAACAAGAAACTGCATTCAAAGTCAGCAAAACAACAAAAGTAGGATAGGCCGCCATGCCAAATCAAGCTATAGAAGAGCAAACAAAAATAACAGTCACCCCAAGGGTGAAAAAACTAGATGGTCCTCAAGCCTTTATAAGAGAAATAAATGGGACCAAACAACAAAATAGGCTTCATGATCAGCAAAACAAGCCTACAGGGACTTGAACCACAACTATTCTTTGAGTTAGGCTTCACAGCCATCATAACAAGCTAACAGGCCACCCTCCTTGCCGCTGAAATAGAAGCCTGAAATAGCAACTACCCCAAGGGTGGGTACAACAAACCATTCTTCAAACCCTCACTAGTAGGATTTAGCAGATCTTGAGACCCAAAGCACTAGAAGACAACTAAGCCCATCACGACATCTTGAGAGAACCTAACGTTAAGAGCATAGCTAACATAATAGGCTAGTGGGCCACCCATCAGGCTGTAAAAGAAATAACCCATAACAACATCCACCCCAAGGGTGGCTAAGACAACATGAACTTCAAGGCCTCCATCAAGCACCACCTTCCAAAAAACAACACCTTTAAAACAATAGCTCTTGTAAAAACTCCTATCCTTCATAGAAATAAAATCCATGAGTACAAAAAAATTCAAAGGAACAACAACTGACTTGAAGCACCACATCGCCCAATGCACCAACTCAATCTCCACCTCTATAAGAGAGAGCTCCCCTCTATAGGAGAGGATGAAATGAGAAACAAAACTACAAGAGACAACAATCTCTTGCCCAGACCAGCTCCACCTCAAAAGGAACCAGTAGAAAGAAAGGGGACAACCCACTGCCACTACAACAACCATCTCCACATCAATAGGAGAGGGCTTCACCTTAGTAGGAGAAATCTTCACCTCCATAGGAGACCCCAATTGTAGCACCCAGTAGGAAGCTGACACTTTGGTAGAATGAAAGCCCACCTCATCCCATGGCAACATGGGCAAGAGGTACCAAAAGAGAGAAATAAGAACAACCATCAATAAACATTTAGCTAAAGCAACCTCCACAAACATAAAAGCAACAAAAGACCCAAACCACTTTGAAGCAAGGCAGGGGCTCCTCCACCCTAAGAGGATCATACTAAATTGCTAGGAGAAATTGAACTCCAAAGGAGTGAAAGAATATCTAGAGAACACTGGGAGAACCACTCCAAAGGCCAACAACACCAACCCACTAGCCACCAAGATGGTAGAAGGTTGAAATAGAGACCCCTGCACCGACAAAGAGAAGTAAAACCCTAAAAGGTCTTGACCCCTCACAAAGCCATGGTATCCAACCAAAATATAGAGAGTAAGAGAGAAGGGAAGAAAAAAACAAGGGCTTAGCTACTCAACCATCAAATAGGGCATAGTAGTGCAACCAACTATAGTAGGGGCATAGGCCATACAAAAGAAGAAGCAAAACTGAGAGCACCAAACACAAGGCATAAGACTCTCAGACAAGAGGGAAGACACCACACCAATGCCTGCAATAGGCATCAACCAAAGAGCACGCAATAGAGAAGGAGAAAAGGTCTCAAGAGACAATACCAAACAAACAAGATTAGACGTGAGATAAAAAGATAGGTAGCCCGCACCACCACCCCCAAACAAACTCCAACGAAGGAAGAATGACAAAACCTTCCACTGGTCACTAGAAAAAAATGAAACCAACCAAGTTTCTGTGAGCCAATTTTTAGAGGAAAAATATGCCACCAAAAGACAAGGGAACCTCCTGAAAAGCTCAATACACGATCCCTCCACAACAAGCCGTAGCCACCAGATCTCCAAGAAACACAAGCCATCATAATCATCCTTTGAATCAACACCACTGTCCTCAAAATCACTAAAGAAATTCACACCTCCATGCCCATCGACCTATATATGTTTATTTATGTTTTTGTGTATAATTCTTGTACACATAGACCCATATATCTTTTCCAAATTTCCAATATAAACAATAAAATCTTCTTATTGAAATAATAAAAATTTAATCAAAGACTTTCTGGAACATACTTTTTTGGATGTTATAGAATAGAATAAGAAATTCTATAATACAAATATAAGTATGAATGTATGAATAAATCATATATATAAATTATTTATGTTTATAAATCTATTCATTAATTAATTTAAATATATTCTCAATTATTTCCATATATATATCATTTAAATAATAATCAAATAAACTTTTATATTAATTGATCAATCAAAAAGACAACGTTCATACAACATAAAACCTTTTTTATTGTAGAAGACTAGGCCAAAGACCAAATACATTTTAACCTAATGACTCAACTAGTCATACTTAGTCAAAAACATAAAATAAAATCAATGATAATATTGAGATTACTTACCTAGATTTGATACAAAATCCTACATGAGCATGTGTGTGTTTGACTCAATTGGGATGAACTTATTTTTTTTCCCATGTCTATACACTTCTCTTCGGTGATACTCTCCCTCTCCATCTAGGAGGGTACAATTTGATCCTACATTCAACGTAGAAGGCCAACATAGTTAGCCCATTGCTAGTCACACCATCATAATCATTGATTCAAAATAGTAATCATTAAAATCAAATCACATTGCATTGCATTATGGTTTTGATAAAAATATCAACTGACATATAATCATCCACTAATGTCAAAAACACATTTTCAATGCAAAAGTTAAAACTAATTGCAAATCAAAATTTGGGGTGTAACACTTTCCTAGCATTAAATAGCTATTTTTTTTTCAAGTTTATTTTCTAGTCTTATTATTAGAATTAGCTCATATGTAACTTGATTACAACATATTAATATTTTTATTTTAATTAAAAGTATTTATATTTGATCTAAATATATTCACAATCAAGAAAGATATCATTATTTAGGTTATTTAGATAGAATAAGTACAATAATAATCATAGATAGGTAATCCCAAATTAACATATCACTAGGTATGGAAGAAGGTGCATTATCAACATATGTAAGTGAAGGTGAAATATGTATATATATCAAGTGAAAAACACTAGGATCATGAAGTAATGTTGGATTAAGATATAAAGATGGAGGAGAGTCATAATGAGATGAACGGTGGTTAACTAATCATCAACATAAGAAAAGAAATGGGAAGAAGTGTGAAAATGTAAAACATTGTTATGCTCATAGATCACTATCACTATACATAGTAAAAGTAGAAGCAACATGAAGCTTATTAATAAGTTAAGAAGTGTGTGTAAATTAAAGAAATAAAATGCATCATCTCTATCAAGAAAAATATCACATATATGATGGAACAAATATCAATAAAATAATAATTCACATCCATAGGATAAAAATTCATGTGGTCAAGGATTGAAGGATTAAATATTACAAAGAATACAAGCATAACCACGTATGTAATATAGGCATGGTAGATGCTAAGGACAATAGATTATAATAGTGCATGATGGAGTATATATCAATGAATAATGTAAAGCAAATTTTAGTTGGTGGGATCAAAGAGAGATCAAGTAATACAAGCCCAAACCCTAATAAATATTAGGAAATTATGAGACAAATAAGGGTGGTTTTAAACCTAAATAAAATTCAATATAAATTAATGTAATACAAAACTTAAATTTGAAAACCCCAATGGAAGAAGGAAAATCCCTAATGTCAAAACCTTAGCTCATGAATGAATGTTAGCTTCACGAAATGTGAAATAAATAACATTCTTTACTAGGACTAGGTTTAATGTATGCAACAAGAAATGCCATTCTATTAACCAAATACAAGTTTTTGAAAGATAATGCAATCAAAAATAGAAATTTATTTCAATATATAGATACAACAACACTTAGTTTTGACTAGATTATAGTGGGAAGGACCCATTACAAAATGGCCATAGAGGCCAAATGAGGGGCTCACATGAAGTGAAATGCCCTGAAAGAAAAAAAAAAGAGACATCACCTAATCAACCATCAAAAGAAATAAAAAAAAAACTCAGAGAAAAACTAGGAGGGAAATGAAATAACTACTAGTCTCACTGAATCTTGAGACCACTAATTGCATGCCATCCCTTAGCCAGGAAGTGGAGTTTCTCATTGAGCAAGAGGGGCCCCTTATGAATAGGTTAGATCTCTTCGGTAGTGACCTAAGCTGAACTGCCCATTTTCTTGCCTCTTTTATATGCATGAATATCATCAATACCACCCTTAAACACCCTTTTTCCATGATTGTTCCTTAATTCTACAAAAAAAACTTTGTTTCTTTCAATGAGCGATTGATAGTTTTCTACAATTTTGATAGTAACTTCTTAACTATAACTCAAAATTATGAATTCTCATATGTGTTAGAAGTAAGACAGTAAATTCTGAAGTACACCATTCTTAGAATTTAATTAGACTGTATTCATGAGTATAAATATATTGATTAGATTTGGTAGTTTTGAAAATGAACATGTAATTGAGTTTGTACCTCTAAAAATTGCTTTAGAGGAGTCGACTATTGGAATTCACTCACAGAACATGCCTTGATTTTTTATGTTTGATATACTAAAATAATGGAAAATGGGGGATATTGCTTTCATATGGTTTAAGACATAGAGGAAAACCCACTTTTGTAATTATCTCAGTGAAGGGAAACCCTAAAGATCTCAATGCAAAGGAGAAAAATATCTTGCAATATTGTTGTCCTAATGTCTAATTGTAAACTAATGAGGGGTTCACCACCAAGCTAGGGCTTGGAAAGACAAATGAAATGTAAAATGTAATGATAAAACTTAATGTAATGCAACCTTTCACTAAATGACCTAAAAATGCGTATAAATCAAAACAATAAGATGCAAGATGAAATATATGCACTTGGAAATCCAAAGATGACTAGATGAAGCTCTGAAATGCTGAAAACACTAATTTTTTAAAACTTGCTAGGACTCATACACCAGAATAGGCGATTTAGTCCCAGATCTGGGTTTTTGTGCAGAAATTGGGATATGGAAAATGGGCGTCTGAAACCGCAAAAACTTGGAAAATGACCTAAACTAGGACTCATATGCCAAGACTAGTGTATCAATCTAGTTAGGGTTTTCTTAAGCTTCAAAATTTGAATTTTCTCTTTAATGTATGCTCTGTACTTCCCAATTGATTTCTAGATCCGAAACCTTGAATTGCACCCTGTAGAAGTCCTCCAATGATCTCCAATGCAAGGTGACAACTTTGCCAACTTTGAACACTTTGACAACTTCCTCCAAACTTGCTCTTCAATGTATCTTCAACCTAAACTTGCAAATACACACAAACCCTAACAATAAAGTGCTACAAACATGTATGGGATGTCTCCAATAGATGTAGATCTTGACTCTTGCTTGAATAGGATGGATCTTGAATTAAACACTTTCTTGTCTCATAAAACCCTACATCACAATTGTTAGCTCCAAAATAAACATGATGCATGGACAATTTTGCATGATGCTTAATGCTTGAATAATGCTCTAAAATGCTTGATAATCTTCCCTTGAATACTCTTGTAAATACTTGAATGCTCTTGTGAAATCAAACTTGCTATATGCATGAATACTCAAATACTTGGGCCTGAAAATGAGTGAAAGAGACTTGTATTTATACTTAATTATGCAAAAACTCTTGAAATTACAACACTGCAAGCTAACATCAGATCTAGGAGGATAAAATACCACCAAGAATTTGAATTAATTTTCATTTTGGACCACACAAGACTTATATGCAAAATACTAGTAAGACACATGTGAGTCAACCTAAAGCAGGTCATTTGCATCCTAATCATGTTCATTATATGCCGAAGGCGAGCAACTAGCCAAAGGGACAATAGCAAGTGCTGAACTAGGGTCATTACCAAGTTCAACACTCTTCCTAGGAGAATGGTCATTTAAGCTAATGGAAGAGGAAAATCATTTATTCAATTCATTATGTACCTCCTCGTCAATTTTTGTAATCTCCTCATCATCATCTAAATTAATTACAATAGGAGGTCGAATGATAATGTCTAAATAAGAGTTTATCTCTTGTTGCAGTTGTGTTATAGGATCTTTTTGTTTTGGGAAAGGGGTAGACTTATCATGCATTGCTTTATTCAAGTTTGGATTTTGATTTTCTTTGCTTATTTCTTCATTTAACCTATGAGTAAGGGCACAATGTCTAAGACTATGCTCTCTAGCACCTCTATTTCTTTAAGTTTTGTTTTCAAGTTTTGTTTGTATGGAAGCAAGTTGATCAACCATACATTTCTTTTCTTCCCCAAGGGGAGGAATGGAAGGAATTGTGGGAGGTTGTTCAACCACTTTCTCTTTGACTTTGTAAACTTGTTTTATTCTAGGAGGTATGATGGGAATGTTTTCGTTGTCTCTTGGTATTTTGTAGGAAGTAGGTGAAGGTTTTGTCTTAGGTTGGTCTTAGCTATTTGGAATTTCTTTAGGTTCAATCACATTTGGTTAAATTGTCAAGGATGGTAGGCTCAGTGGTGGGAGGAGGCATGTTTTAGAGGGATAATTCTGCTATTTTCTTTGCCTTGAAACTTTGATAGTATTTGAAAAAGAAGTCTTCTCATGGTTTGATAGGTTCTATAGGCTCGGGCCAAAAGAAATCTAAGGAAAAGTTTCCATGGGAAGGCAAAGGGTTAAAGCCACTATGTTGGAAAGTGAAAATTTCATTGTGAAAGGGAAACTTTAAGCATTTATGTACAACCGAAGGTACTTCATTCATGGGGTGAAGCCATGGATAACCTAGCTTCACACAAAATTGGTCCAACTACGGGATGGTGGAGAATGAGATGCCTAATGTTTTTGATCCTATGTGTAAATGAAGAGTGATCAATCCCATTGTAGGGAAAGTGAAACCATTATACGTCTTGATCCATGATTTTGGTTTATCATATATATCTCGATATCCAGTTCATGCAAAATTAAGAATTCTTCAGTGATCACATTCTCTCCATAGACGAGATCTATTAATATTCCATTAGTGGGCTTGTCATAGATTCGGTTGACTATGTAAAGAGGACCATCTAGTGCATATTTAAGTATATCTTGTGAGGAGAAAAAAATCTCAAGAGGATTTTTAGTTCATCCCTTACAAGTCCAAATGATGTCTATCACTCCTACCATATCATCCATAGGATCACTATCTATAGCATCATGTTGAACAATATCATTATTATCATCATCCGTATCAACATTCATCACATCATTCTTTGTAGTTTCACTAGCTTTGAAAAATGAAATGTTATGATTAGGCACAGCGTTGGTAAATTTTACAAGTTTTGGTTAGGAGGGGCAACAAACTTATTTCCTTGATCATCACTAACACCTCCAACAGATAGACAACCAGAATTAATGAGGTCTTGCACAAGATGTTTAAGACACTTGAAATGTTCTGTATCGTGTCCATTTGGTCGATGATAATGGTAGTAATAATTTTGTCCATTGTTTGTGGGTAATGGTTTATTAGGATCAAGAGTTTTAATGGGAGGCAAGTTAACCATATTTTGTTTTAAGAGTTGTGTCATTGTGTTGTGGAGGATATCAGACTGTAAGGGAGTGAATTTCCTTTTCGAGTCCTCATAGCTAAAGGGTATCATGACTTTAACAGTAGCTACTTGGTTATTAGCATTTTGAGTTGTTTGTTGAAAGGGATTGAATTGAAGGAAACCTCTATTCTATTTCCTAAAAGGTTGATAATTGTTTTGGTTTGCGGAATTAGATTTCTTAGTATGGATAAAAGTGGATTTTGTATCTTGACTACTAACCGAATTTTGATAATCACGAAGGGCAGTACATAAGTACATGAATGAGGGAAATTTCATAATGGTAAGCTTATCTTGTATCTTACTTTGCAAATTATCTATGAAAATATTTTGAAGGTGAGGGTTAGGAACCTTGACATCGATTTGGGAATAAAGTGATTGATAGTGTGAGATAAAGTGAGTAATATTTTCTTTCTCTTTTTCCTTAAATTTCATCAAGTCAGCCAAGGTCATCTTAGGGGTCATATGCACTTTGAAATGGTTTATAAATTCCTCAACAATTTCATTGAATGAACAAATTGAGTTATTCAGTAATGAAGAGAACCATTCTAAGGTAGTATCTTTCAAGGACCTAGGGAAAAGCTTAGCCAAGAGTTTATCGTCAAGAATAAAGTCACTAAATAAGGTGATATAAGCAGAAACATGGTTAGAGGGATCCCCTTTCCCTCCATATTTCTCGAATCTAGGCACCTCTACACCTTGTGGCATTAGTGTTTGCAATATCTCCAAGGACAAGGGACTACTTTTGACATAATATGTAGGTGGTCCATTTTGATTTTGGTTGATTGTGGAGACTTTCTTTTGAAGGGGTGAAAAGGTTTGCAAAAGTTGGTTTATAAGAGGGTCATTGGTTGTATTATGAGATGGAGGTGAAAAAGGAGAAGGGGTGTATGTGTTCAAAGGAAAAGTGAATGGAATGCTTATAGGTAGTAAGGTGGTAGGACATATGACATGCGATGCCACAAAGGTACTAGGGATGCTAGTGAAAATACCCAAGGAAGGAATCACATTACTAGTTGGTTGCATTGTTGTTGTGACTTGAGGGTTGGTGTAGATAGGAATAGAGGCAATTGTTATGGGTGGAGGAATTTTAATTCCTCCTTGGCTTGTGACATTTTTGGTAGGTAAAGGACAACTAGTGTTTGAGGGGAAGTGTTTTCCAAAGATTTCAACTATGTTTCTCACAAGGTCAAGTCCATCTTCACTTTCAGGCATGCAGGGAATGTTATCTATGGTAAGGATGGTGGTAGTTGAAATGTTGTCATTTTTCACTTGATGTTGTAGGTTTACTAAATATTCATGAATTTGGATTATGTTTTCTTGCATAACACTAGCAACCATTGTTTCAAAATGCGTTACACTACTTGAAGGCAAAGATTTGTTAAGGGTATGGTCCATACCTAGTGTACTAGTGTCAATACTAGGAGTGAAAGAGCTAGACAACCCAAGATCCACAATGATTGTGCTATCATAGGATGACAAGAGTCTCAAAAAATTTCTCACTATAGTATTAGCAATAGGACACCAAATACTCATGCAAGGGCTATTAAATGCAAGATAAATGCAAATGCAATATAAGCTAAGTGCAATGAAATGAATATAACAAAAGCTCTATTCTGAAATATAAATTTATCCACAACAAATAGAGCACAAAAATAGAGTTTTAAATTCTGGAAAGTGTAGTTTAAAATCTACATTGGGACTAAATTGCCCAGAGGGGCGTATGAGTCCTAGTGGAGTTTTTTTTTCAAAATTTTCAAAAATATTCAATTGATTTTTATGCTTTTTAGTTTGTATGACGTGTAGACTAAATGAAAATGCAGTTTTTAGATGCTTTTCAATGATTTGAGATGCAAAAATGCACCCTATATGCACTTTCACTAATGCAAGATTTTGAAACCCTAGAATGCTAACGAACTAATGCAAAATGTAATGTAAGAGAAAATGAACTAATGCAAGATTTAGAACATCATACTTCTAATTTAGAGTGCATTATCATCATAGATACAAGACAAAAGATAAGACATTTTCTTTGGCCTTGTTATCGATTAGAAGATCTTATTTGCATGAATAGATATTGGTGGAATATGAATAATGGTAGTTGATCTGCTATGTTGAGGGTTCAGATGTATCCCAAAATAGATCATTGGGAACATATTCAAAATAGTTTGAATCTTATAAAAGATAGTTTTGTTTCAATAAGAGAGATTCTTCAAGATCTGGGAAATCGTACCAAAATTTTCTTGGGTAGGAGACATTCGCCAGTTTTTGGACGAAATGAAACTATGAATGAGGTAAAGGAGTCAAAAAAGAACTCTTTTTGTAGCACAAGTTTGTCTTTTCCTTCTGACCGCTTCCCGTGTAATAAACTGAGAGAGGAACTTAAAACTGAAATTATCTTAGCTATAAAGAAACTTAAAGATGAAATTATCTCATCTCTAAAGGAACTTAGAAAGATACTTATCTCTCTTATAGACGGGTTTCTCTCAAACCTGATAAACTCTCTAAAAAAACTTAAAAACACAGTTGTCTCACTTACAAACAAGTTTTTCTCAAACCTGATAAATGTTATAGAAACTTGGAGAAGAGTGATAAATGGAGGAAAGCCTAGTAAATATATATTTCCTAAATTAGTTTATAAATTGAGTTATCTATTTAGTCCGATAAGTTCTCTATTTAGTTATATTGGTTCTCTATTTAGTTAATATTGGGAAAAAATAATATTTACAAAGTTACTTTTCCAAATTTCTTTTAATGATTGATGTTTATCTGCTACCGGAATGTACAAATAATACATCTCCCATAGCTTTGGCATGAAGAAGAATATATTAATGTTTACTGTTCATTTCAGAGCAGCAGGATTTGAACCCACGACCTTCACCACCTCAAGATGGCATGCTACCAAACTGTGCCATACTCTGTTATAACGACCAACATCGCATTTCTCTATTTAATGTCAATTCAAACATTGAACAGAGAAAATACTCTTCTCTCAATATTAGCATTGAAAATCTTAGGAAAATAGTCTAATATAGTGACTAAACATTACTAAAATGCTAAGCCCCCATGGTGAAATTGGTAGACATGTTGCTCTTAGGAAGCAGTGCTAAAGCATCTCGGTTCGAATCCGAGCAGCAACATTATTGTTAATAAGATACTATGGGTTCAATCCCTTCCATATAAATTACTTATATCTATATCTATTACTTATGGAGTGCCTATATAGTCAATTACTATCATTGTTCGATCTATGTCAATATGATCAATGACATATCAATCGATTTTATCTTTCTCTTACGAATCCTATTTAAAATAAAATGAATAAATGGGTTTATTATGATATTTATAACTCTAGAACATATATCAGCTCATGTCTCTTTTTCTCTTACTTTTGTTGTCACTCTGATATATTGGGGAACCTTAGTTTATAAAAGTCAAGAACTAAGTAATTCGGGAGGAAAGGGCATGATATTGACATGTATTTGTATAATGGGAGTATTAGTTACTCGTTCGCTCTATTCAGGACATTTACCATTAAGTAATTTGTACGATTCATTCATGTTCCTTTCATGGACTTCCTCCATGATTCATATAGCTATAGAAGTACGGGGCCAGGATGTTTGGCGGTTAGGTGCAATCACCACACCAAGTGCTATGTTAACTCATGGTTTTGCTACTTTAGGTCTTCCGGATAAAATAGAACAATCTGCAATGTTAGTACCCACTTTACAATCTCATTGGTTAATGATGCATGTAAGTATGATATTGCTCAGTTATGCAACTCTTTTATGTGGATCCCTATCATGGATATCTTTTTTGGTCATTACATCCCAAATAAATCAAAAGATTATTCTTAATATGAAGAATTCCTTTTTATTCAATAAAAATCGGTATTCACACGACCAAGAAAAAAAGGAATTGAAAAATTATTTTTTCTTTCCATTTATAAATTATTAGAAATGGGTATTTACTCACCAATTAGACCAATTGAGTTCTTGTGCCATTGGTCTAGGATGTTCTCTTTTAACTATAGGTATACTTTTTGGGGTAGTATGGGCCAACGAAGAATGGGGATCTTATTGGAGCTGGGATCCAAAAGAGACTTGGCACTAATCACTTGGATTATATTTTCAATTTATCTACATACCAGAATAAACAGGGGTTGGAAAGGAGAAAAATTGGCAATTGTTGATTCTCTAGGATTTATTCTAGTTTGGACCTACTACTTAGGGGTTGATCTATTAGGAATAGGGTTACACAACTATGGATGGTTTATTTAGTAGCTAAAAATTGCCAAATAAAAGATGAATTTTTTATTTAATACAACAATTCTATGTTATTAAATCAAATTAAATCAATAGGGAGCTCATCCAAGTTGTTTCAAAGGGTGTCGTAGAAAATTCGAAATCCCACGAACTTTCTTTGAATCATAGCTCATAGTTATGGGTCTTTACCCCTAGTTCAATTTCTATCTTTTAAATCTTTATATGGTACTTCTATTTTTTTTTATAGAACTAAAGCCCAATTTTTCTATTCTGTTCTTTTTTAGCTTCTAGATGAATTAGAAACTATCTAACTTTTCTTGGGGCCTGCACAAGTGGTGGAGAATGTGGTTTCATTCGATGTAGGAGAACCTTACCTGATGCAAAGCGAAGAACCTTGGATTAAGCAAATGATTTATTTTGAACAAAGGAGTGACTTCAGGAATGAAGAGATTAATAAACATTAATTACGAATCAATATTTTCGTAGAACTATAGTTCCCTTTGTGGCGGTCCAAGATGGTAATATTCCTTGGCACCAAGATCCAATGTTGTGGGAGCCCATTGGTGAATACCATTCTGTAGGTCAATCTTCAAATTATCAATATTTGAAAAAATAAATTGGAAATTATTTATCCATAATGTCAACTCAATTTTGAATAATTTCTATTTTATCAAAAAAAGTTGAGTTCCCGGTTTTCCAATTGACAAATCCATATATATATATAATATATATTTTTTTACTTTGGAAAGGAGTAGGATAAGTGATAAAATAAGCAAAAATAATAAGGCAAGGTTACTATATTCTCTCCTTCCAAAAAGATTCTTTCACGATCTATGAAGATAAAACAACACATTTATGCTACTAATATGCATGAGAGCTTTCATTTTCAAAGTATTTCTTCTCAACGAGCTATAGTAATAGCTCCTATAAGAGAAACTAGAAGAATTATAGAAATAAGTTCGAATGGAAGAAAAAAATCAGTGGATAAATGAGCCCCAATACATTGAATATTGTTTGTTAAATCTTGTTCTAACATTTGATTTGATTTTTGAGTCAGAGATATTCTGAACCATGATATGTTCAAGATAATAGTAACTAATGAACAAAAAATACTTGTACAAACTATTGAAGTGATGCTATCTCCGACGGTCCAGGGAGGGGCATAATTGGGATATTTCAGATTATTCATCAACATCATGACAAATAGAATCAAAATATTAACAACTCCTATGTAGATTAAGATTTGTGCAACAACTACGAAATCCACATTCAATATAATATAGAAAAGGGATATACAAATAAGAACTATCCCCAATGAAAGAGCGGAATAAATTATATTAGTAAGTAATACTACTCCCATACCTCCTAATATAAGACTTAGCATTAGAGGAGCCAAAAGAATATCATATATCGATTCAAGTTGATTCATTATGTGCACAATAAGTTTGACTATTATTTCCTCCCATTCATTCAATAAAAAGTGACCCCATTTACCTATATGTTATACTAGATTTGTACTT
Source organism: Sequoia sempervirens (assembly GCA_007258455.2). Taxonomy (NCBI): domain Eukaryota; kingdom Viridiplantae; phylum Streptophyta; class Pinopsida; order Cupressales; family Cupressaceae; genus Sequoia; species Sequoia sempervirens. The sequence goes on along the minus strand of VDFB02105785.1, from coordinate 163,675,130 downwards.
GAAATATTTCATTTGATATGGGCACTGATTCATTAATCTATAGTTCAATAATAGATTCTGATCATACATGTGACATTATTCATGAAATGTCAATAGGATTTATAATTCACAACTCGTAAAAAAATTATTTTATTTATCAGATACTCTTTGATCGAAACTCAATCTGAATAATCATAGAAGTGATTGAATAATCAATTTGTCTGTAGTTTCTTTAGTCATACTAAGTTAATATGTTGAGCTCGGAATTGTTTGAATTGTTAAATCTTCAACAACCGATATAGGTAAACGTCCTAAAGCAATATGATCGTAATTTAATTCATGACGATCATAGGTCAAAATTTTGTACTCTTCAGTCATTACCAGGCAATTTGTGGGACAATATTCGACACAATTCCCACAAAAGATACAAATTCCAAAATCAATTCTATAATTTTCCAATCTTTTTTTCCCAATATCTATTTCGACTTTCCAATCCACAACAGGTAGATTTATTGGGCATACACAGATGCATACTTCACAAGCAATACATTTATCAAATTCAAAGTGAATCCTTCTACAAAATTGTTCTGATGGGATAAATTTTTCATAGGGATATTGAATAGTAATAGGTAAACGATTCATGTGATATAAGGTAACCATAAAACCTTGACCAATGTATCTCGCAACTTGTATTGCTTGTTCACTATAATTCATAAACCTAGTTAACATGAAGAACATGTGTAAAATCTCCTTGAATAATCATTTCTTTCTCTTCATAGATCGGATCTATCAAATTTGGATATATTGCATAATTGAGAATATAGAACCTCTTCACAAAGCAGAAAAGAAAGTTAGTCACAATAAAATAAGTTGGAAAGAAGTTGGTAGTAATAGATTACCTAGAGAAATAGGTAAAAGAAATTTCCACCCAAGATCCAATAATTGGTCCATTCTTATCCTAGGCAAGGTCCATCTTGCTGTGATAGAAATAAATAAGAACAGATAGGCTTTAGCTAATATAATTAGGATCCCGATTGTTATATTAACAACCCCGCTAATTCCAGAAATAGAATCCCATTCAAAATGTTCCAGAATGGGTAGGAATGGAATTGATAAGTTCCATCCACCCAAGTAAAGAAATGTTACAAAGAATGAAGAAGCTAATAGATTTAGGTAAGAAGCAATGTAAAATAAACCAAATTTGATACCCAAATATTCAGTTTGATAACCCGCTACCAATTCTTCTTCTGATTTTGGTAAATCAAAGGGAAAACTCTCACATTTTGCTAGAGATGAGATGAAAAAGGCTAGAAACCATATAGGTTGGTGCCACAAATTCCATCCTAAAAAACCATATCTATATTGTGCTTCAACTATATCAATTGTACTTGAACTGTTGGATAATTATAGTCGACAGAAACATCACTGTTTTCATCTCTATTCCAAAACCGTACATGAAACTTTCACTTCATATGGCTTCTCAATGGTCATTAAGAAATAAAGAACACAATAAAAAAAGCACCAGAATATTCATAAATTGAACCAATGAGATTCCGTCTGCTACAAATAATAGAAGCTTTTGAACCTATCTCAACCTTCACTACTTTTTTGTGGGAGAAAGAAAAATGTGTAAAGGATTACTTCGTTCTGGATAGCCATTCTTTTTTAAGTAGATAGAAACATATTCTAGATCGGGGTTCTGAGGAAGTACTACTTGATCATCCCTACCAATGTCAAGTCCTTATTGTTAGCCCATGTTTATGAAAACATCTCTGGTCTAGATATCAGTTTCTTTTTTTCACTAATCTTTTTTATATCTTGGTGTTTCTCACCATCTACCTTTGCTTCATTTTTGGTATATATGACAGTAACTATGACAGTAACTTCATACTTTTTTCCTTTGCCTCCCCGCTGTTGGGCCCCAATGACTAATATATGAACTGGGGTACACAGTTTTCACTGATTGTGCATGCTCTTACTCTTGTACATGGGGGATGGGACTTAATCATCTTACTGCAAGATTTGTAAACTGTTTGATCTCACCCATATGACTATCTAGTTTTTTGATCGGAATGAAGGATCAATATTCATCCCATTCACTTCTGTTTTTCCCTCTTTTTATTTCTACTACTAACTAAAAAGAGGGAAAAATAAATCTCATATTCCAACGAATCACACGTAGAGATATAGATAACACGCATAAAGCTAAAGGAATTTCGTAACTAATAGCTTGAGCAGCAGCTCGGAGACCACCTGAAAAAGAATATTTATTATTTGATCCATATCCTGCTATAAGCAGTCCAAGGGGAGCAATACTTGAAATGGCAATCCAAAAAAAAACGCCTATACTAAGATCAATTAAAACAATGTGGCGACCAAAGGGAACTACTAAATAGCCTAAAAAAATAGGTATGACCACTACCGCTGGTCCAATACTAAATAACCAAATATCCCCCCTAGATGGAATAATATCCTCTTTTAGCAGTAGTTTGATTCCATCTGTCAAAGCTTGAATAATTCCCAAAGGACCGGCGTATTCAGGTCCAATACGTTGTTGTATTCCCGCAGATATTTTTCTTTCGAGCCATACAATAACTAATAATCCTATCGTAATTCCCAATAGAAGGATAATTATGTCAATTAGAATCCATATAAGACTAGAGATTTCTTTTGAAAATCCCAATCGAGAAAATAAATTGGTAGCTTGTTCTTCGAAATCTGCTATATTAATCACCATTTTAACGATCAACCTCTCCCATAATGATATCTATACTACCCAAAATCGTCATGATATCGGCTAATTTCATCCTTTTAACCAGTTGAGGAGGAATCTGCAAATTAATAAAACCAGGTGGTCGGATTTTCCATCTCCAGGGAAAAATATTATCATCTCCTATAAAAAAAATTCCTAATTCACCTTTGGGAGCTTCTACTCTGACGTAATGTTCTTGTTTTGATAATTCAAAAGTAGGGGAAGGGTTTTTACTAATAAATCGAGATTCAAAATCGTTCCATTGTGAATCTTTTCCCTTATTTAAACCTCAAACCTCTAAATTCTCATATGGAACTCCCAGAATTACTTCTAGGGCATGTCTAATTATTTTTATAGATTCTTTCATTTCCCCGATTCGAAAAAAATAACGAGCTAATGAATCTACTTCTTTTTTCCATTGGATTTCCCAATCCAATTCATCGTAACATTCATAATGATCCACTTTACGAAGATCCCATTGGATTCCAGAAGCTCGTAGCATGGGTTCTGATAAACTCCAATCTATTGCTTCTTCTCTACTAATAATGCCTACTCCCTCCACCCATTTAAAAAATATAGGATTGCATGTAATAAGCCTTTCATATTATGTCACTTTTGAAAAGAAATAATAGCAAAAATGTAAGCATTTATCTATGCAAGATCTAGGATGATAATGCACTCTAAATTAGAAGTATGATGTTCTAAATGTAGGTTCACCAAAATGAAATAAGGAAAATGGGGGATATTGCTTTTGTATGGTTTAGGACTTAAAGCAAAACTCACTTTCGTAATTATCTCATTGAAGGGAAATCCTAAAGATCTCAATGCAAAGGAGAAAGAGATCTTGCAATAGGGTTGTCCTAAGGTCCAATTGTAAACTAATGAGGGGTTCACCACCAAGCTAGGGTTTGGAAAGACAAATTAAATAAAAAATGCAATGATAAAACCTAATGCAATGCAACCTTTCACTAAATGACCTAAAAATGCATATAAATCATAATAGAAAATTGCAAGATGAAATGTGTGCACCAAGAAATCTGAAGATGACTAGATGAAGCTTTGAAATGCTAAAAACACCAATTTTAAAGCCTGCTAGGAATCATATGCTAGACTAGGCTATTTAGTCCCAAATCTAGGTTTATGTGTAGAAACTGGGATCTAGAAAAGGGGTGTCTGAAACTACAAAAACCTGGAAAATGACCTAAAATGGGATTGATATTCCAAGACTAGCGTATCAATCAGTTTAAGGTTTTCTTAAGCTTCAAAGTTTGAATTTTCTCTTTAATGTCTACTCTATACTTCCCAATTGATTTCCAGATTTGAAACCTTGACTTGCACCTTGTAGAAGTCCTCCAATGATCTCCAATGCAAGGTGACAACTTTGACAACTTTGAACACTTTGACAACTTCCTCCAAACTTGCTCTTCAATGTCTCTTCAACCTAAACCTGCAAATCACACACAAACCCTAGTAGTAAAGTGCTACAAACATGTATGGGATGACTCCAATGGATGTAGATCTTGAATCTTGCTTGAATAGGATTGATCTTGAATTAAACACTTGACTCATAAAACCCTACATCACAATTGTTAGCTCCAAAACAAACATGATGCATGAAGACTTTGGCATGATGCATGCTGCTTTAATAATGCTCTAAAATGCTTGATAATCTCCCCTTAAATGCTCTTGAATGCTCTTTTAAACACTTGAATGCTCTTGTGAACTCAAACTTGCTATATGCATGAATACTCAAATGCTTGGGGGTGAAAATGAGTGAAAGAAACTTGTATTTATACTTAATTATGCAAAAATACCTGAAATTACAACACTACAAGCGAACATTAGATCTAGGAGGATAAAATATTGTCAAGAATTTGAATTAATTTTAATTTTGGGCCACATGGGACTCATACGCCCAAAGTAGCATATGAGTCCCATTAGGCATAATTTGTGGGACCAATTTCAAAAATGCTTAGAAAGGTGTGAAATTAGGATTGGGACCCAAAACCCCAGGTGGGACCCATACGTCTAAGGTGGTGTATGAGTCCTAAACCACCAAATCTAGGCCACGCAACCTAAAAACAACTGAATTGTGATTGGATGTTGATTTATGTTAGGAAAATCCTCAAAAAGATGCGTTAAATGAGGCTTGTGGATGTAAAATAAGGCCAATTAAAGCATAAAGAAGCACAATTATTTAATAAAACTCTATAAAAGTGTGAAAGTGTGTTACAACACTTTACAACACTCCAAATAAGGCATCAATAAGCTCATTTAGTTCACAAGGGCCCGAGACCTAATATGAATATGTTAGACATATTACAACACTAAATCAAGGCCATGTTATGGAGTACTTTTTCCATCATTACATATACATAAATACTAGTCATGTTTACACAACCTTTAAGAAATCTATTTGATTACATTTAGGTGATCTCCTTAATTAGAACCCTAGTTTGATAGATTGAATAATTAGGTGCAAGTAAACATGCAAGACCTATGATAATGTGCTTTGATGTAATCCTACTAGAATTCTCACAAGAATGCTCCAAAACATTTCTTTAAATAATTATAACATGATCCTAGATAATTCCACATTGAATGAATGAATCTTTTATAGTGCATCAACATAGCACACAAATACATACAAAGTAAGCTAAGTCAGCTTGTAATAGTTAGTAAGAGAAGAAAACACATATCTATTTTATAAAAAAAAGATTTTAAAGTTTGAATTTTACATCTGTGACTACATATTTGACCTACATCAAATTCATAAGTATGAATTTGATTTAAGATAATAAATAATAAATCTATGTATCAAAAGATCAAATCTGTAAAACTCAATAATAATAAGAATTGTTATACATAATAAATCAAATTTATGAAAACAAAAATTATACCATCTATTAATTAATTATTACATTTAAAATACTATTCAAAGTAACACAATACACCACTTTTACCATTTAAAAAATATAAGACTTTTTTGAAATAGATTTTTATTTATGCATTTACACCTATATATACAATGAAATTCCACAATCCGAACACCCAATCAATCGTTATATTTTATTGAATAAGTAATTTTCTATATTAAATTGAACTCAAATACTTTTAGAAAGTATGAAAGGGCTGGAAACACAGATTTTCACGTTGCCGCCAGAATCTATTTTGAGGAAGCCCGTACTCAAAATGAATGAAACTTCTTTTCTCTGCGCATTTCTATAATTGCAGTCGCCACGCCAACCACCGATACGCTTCGGGGAAAGTTCTATAAACCCTGTTCTTTCACGCTATTGCGTACGGATGATTTTACATCCATCACATGCAACTCTTCTCCGTCCACCTTTCCCTACTTGTATACGTTTAATTGATTTTTTCCTCGAAGATTCCATCTGCCAAAATTAAGACGTTTTAAGAGCTTACAGCCAGTATTGTACTGCAATCAATACATCTGTTGTTTAATGGAAGCATGGACGGAACTCAAGCGAAAAAGAAAGAGATGCATTTAAGAAAAACGAAACATCCTCTACGGCCATACATTGTATAACTATGAAAAAAATAGTTTAGATTCATCTTAGTAAAAAAGCTGGGGGAAAGTTTGAAGAGACAGAAAGCGGAAGTCTTATCAGGAGCATTCAATTTGTCTATCACTGTTGTTGTATACAAAGAAACGATTCCTCACGAAAATTATACGCACCTTCCATTCTTTTGCACTTAGCAGGAGCGTACATAAGATTTTAAACGTTTTCCCACTGTTCCGAAGAATTCTCTAAGAACCATGTATTCATACGTATTGAAAGTAATTTTCAGGTCAGAGTAATTTTCAGGTCAGAGTAGTTTGTAAGATTTTTTTTAACCTATCATACATTAATTGATAAGTAGAGGTATTTTCTTGATATCACCATTCAATCAGGTAGTTTTACGAGTCAAATTCATTAATTCATGTTTCATGAATAGTGGTTCAAATGATAGCGAATGGTCCACGTAGCACTCATTTCATTTAGGTGATGCTCACAAATAGATTAATGAATTTTACTCGTAAAATTACATGGTTGGATTCTGATAGCAATATCACAATATCATACATTAAGTTTATATGTCAAGACGTTTCCTATTTGAATAAAGCCAAGTTGATTTTCAAGACCAATTATTAGATTTAGGAGATGTGCAACACTATTACAACTAATAAAGGGGTTGATTTTCAAGGTCAATTATTCAGATTTAAGAAGAGATATGCTAGGCGATTACGACGTCTATAACCATTAGATCATTTTTCATTATTTTTTCACTATTTTTTCTTTCCACTTTGGTTTTCCCATTATTTCAAGAGTTGTCGTTTTCCTAGGGTTTAATAATATTTAAGTCACTTGCTAAGATTTATTATTATTACACTGAATCTATTCCTTATATGAAGTGAACAACCTGCTTTTGAAAATCAAAGGTTGAAAATTGTGGAGAAGGATGCAAGATGGTTGAAATGATCTCAACCATCAATTTTTCTAAAATATTAAAAAATATAATATATAATTAAAGAAAAACAACTACATTCTTATCTAGTCTTAGCTTTAAATTGAGAAAAGATAGAATAAAAATTGTCTTTTTCTTTTAAATTTTTCAAAGTTATATTTTTTAGATAAATAATAATGTTAATAAATAGATATATTTTTTAAATAATACTATTAATAATAATAAATCAATAGATTACAAGTTGACTTTTTATCTTTTAAATAGGGTTTCATTTTATTTTCACTTTTTAAATTTGGTGTTGTAATTTTAAATATAAAATATAGGATTATATTTATTTTTAATATTTTATTTGAACTCTAGTTTTAGTTTTTAAAATATAATTTATTTAATAATAATTAATAATATTTTTTTTGTTAATATTGAGTTTAGACTAATATTGGTTGTGATATATTAATTATATTTTTTAGATACATTTTTATTAATATTTCAATTATAATAATTTTAAAAGATAGTTTTACTTTTTTATTTAATCATTTATTAAATTTTTTTAGACTACAGGAATCAGGTAGCCCCTCCTATAAACTACAGTGCGCCTAGTAGTGGGAGAGACTAGAGAAAGAGATACTAGACCTGATGACCTTAGCCTCTCCTATTAACTATAGTGTGTCTAGTAAACAGGGAGAGACTAGACCTCATGACCTCTTTCCTGTAACATAATACTTTAGCAAATTGAACTAGGTCCCCTTCCCTTAATCATTTAAATTAACTTAATAAGCTAATTAATTGTTATTAATTTTTTTTAATTATTATATTTATTAATAATTAGATTTTGATATATTTTGACTTTCCATTTAGTTTATTTTATTTTAGTTTAAAATTTATTTTTATTATTTATATCTTTTTATGAAATTAAAAATAATAATTAAAAAATATTAGAATTAATTAATTTATAAATAGTTATCTTATTAAAACTTCAATTATTGTAGAATAATTCTATTTTTTATTTTTGTTATAATCTATATAATAAAATGAATTTCAAACTTAAAATATAAATTAAAATTTATGGAGTGAGAAAGAGAGGTAACTTTTGGTTAGTCATTTTATGCAAACAATCCAAGGATAACACGCCCTAGGGAGTTATGCTTAGGGTTGCATGTCAATTGGTTAAGTATATCATAATTCACCTTTAAAACCTCTTCAATGTGTCTATTGCACACTTAGGAGGAAAGTAGATAGAGAGAAAGAGAGAAAATAAAGAGAGAAATAGATAAATGAAGAGGGATACAAAAAGATAAAAATAGAGATAGAGATAAAAAATAGAGTTATAGATATAAAGGAATAAATATGGAGAGAGGAAGAGAGAGAAGAAAAGGGAGAAGAGGAGAGACATATATATAGTCACATAAAGAGAGATATAGAGAAATAGGAGACAAAAATATGTATAGAGGTCAAGAGATCAAGAGAGAATGAGGGAAAGGGGGGAGAGAAGGAGATAAATAGGGATAGAAAAAAATATTAAGGGGAGAAGGATAGGGAGAGGGAAATAGATAGAGAGAAGAAATGAGAGAAAGATAGATAGAGGAAGAGAGAAGGGAAGACAAATATAGAGAGAAATAGGGAAGAGAGAGGAAGAGAGAGATTGAGAGATAATAAAAAGTATAAAGAGAGGGAGAAAAAAATATAAAGATTTATCTCTCTTTCTCCTCCCATATCTCTATGATATCTCCCCATACGTACTTCTCCCTACCTCTCACTATATATATCCCCCTCTCCACCTCTCTCTATATAAATTTCTATCTCTTTCTATCCCTCCCTCTCTCTCTCTCTCTATCCCCCTCTTTCTATCTCTATTTCTCTCTCCATCTCCACATATCCATCTCCATCTCCATCTCCATCTCCATCTCCATCTCCATCTTCCTCTCTATCTCTCTTGTGCTCTCTCTATCTCCTTCTCCTTACATATATTTTTCTCTTCCCCTCTATCTTTCCCACTATATATATATATATATATATTTCTCCCCCCCTCTCTATCCATATCTCTCCCTCTCTCCCTATCACTCTTTCTATATTTCTCAACTTATCTATCTCTCTCTCTCTCTATATATATATATATCCCTCTCTCTATCTATCTCCCTCTCTCTATTAGTTTTCTATATCACCTAGAATTTATCTCCCACTCTTTCCCTCTCTATTTCTATCCTTCCATCTCTCCCTCTTCTTGTCTATTTATAAATCACTATCTCCACCTCTCTCTTATTTACTCCATCTCTCCCTCCATCTCTCCTCTTTACTTCTCTCTATATATCACTTCCTATATCTTTATATTTCTCTTTCCATCTCCCCCTCTTTCATTGAACCCCTCCTATCTCTATCTCTCCCTCCCTCTCCCTCTCCCTCTCCCTCTCTCCTTTCATCTATTTTTTATCTTTATATCTCTCTATTGGTCTTTGTATTTGTCTTTGTATTCAAATGTCTCCATCTCTCTCCCTCTCCATCTTTCCCAATTTATATATATCTCTCCATCTCTCCTTTATATCCCTATTTTATCTCTCCCTCTCCCTATCACTTCATCTTTCTATATCTCTCTAATTCTCTCTCTTATCTCTATTTCTCTCCCTCCATTGAATTCCCTCTCTATCTATTTATACATATCTATCTCCCTCTCTATCTCTCTCCATATCTCTGTTACTCATACACACACACACTCCTTGTTTCTCTTTCCCTATTTCTAGCTATATCTCTATCTCTCCATATTCAAATTCATACATATCTTTCTCTATCTCTTTCTCATTATATATCCATCTCTCTTTACCCCTATATGTTTCCCTCTCTCTACCCTTATTTATATATTAATTCCTATCTCTTATATTTATATTTCTATCTCCCTCTCTCCCTCTCTTTATATCCCTCTCCTCCATCTCCATCTCTGTTTCCATTTCCATCTCTATATCTAACTTCCTCTTTATCTCTCTCTTTACCCCCTTCACCCCTCTCCCACCCCCATATCTCTCCCTCTTTTTGTCCACATATCTCCCTCTCTCCCTATTTAAAACATATCATTAGCCTATTGGTAATAGAGCCTTATTATCTTCCCAATTCAAAGGTTTTGTTTTAGTTGTGTTAGGATCCCTGTGAGTAGATGCATATTTGATTTGAAGCTATCACTTCTCCATTGAGACCTTTGTTGCACAAACAAAATCATTTTTTAAATAGCGTACCAATTTACCTCATGTATACTACACAAATGTATGTAAAAAATAGACCAACAAATTCCATAATTGACCATCCAAACTTCTTCGGTGTACCCATTGCACACCAATGTGTGATTGCTAGTTTATATACTCTTAATTAAAGTTTATCTTATCATCACCTATTACAATAAGAATGTGTTTTTTCTTTAATTTCCAAAATAACACACACCTTGGGGTAAAGATGTTCTAAGCATTTGGAAAAACTATTTCATATGCTATTTCTTTTTAAATTAAAAATAAATTATTTGATTTGTTTTAGTCAATGATAAATATGTATATTTTTTAAGTATGCTTTTGTATTAGGTTATTTTAATTTGATAATTAAAAAAAGACATTTTATTTAATTTAAAGTTATTATTATGTAGTAGAAATTGGAATAATGGAAATGAGATAAAATAGAAATATTTAGTTAATTTTGGTAATTGATAGATAAATATTTATTTTTTGATTATAATTTTTAATTATAATTTATAAAAAAAGTCAATAGAAAGTGAAAAATTCAATTCCATTTCCACATAAACTTCATGTGGAGAATTTTTTTCCTTAATTTAATTATTTCATGCCATAGTGAATACTCTAATGGTCATCAACAACTCTGACAATACATAAACTAAAACTCTATATACCATCTCATAGAGTACCAATATAGTCAATTGCTAGTGGGATTTTCTCTATCCATTGACATCATCACCTATTACAAAATTTAATTTATTAGAACTTCAATGAATTGAGAATGTTCTAGTTCTCATTACTAGGGGTCCAAAATGGTTAAAAAAAGAAAATTTATGTTGAACATAGGTGATTTTATGTCCAAGTCTTTAGTCTTTGGTTATATGTTTTATATGCATTTTAGTATTTATTAAATAAAAATAAAAGGCATATTGCTAAGAAAAAATATTTTCATCTTTCAACCTTGTATTTAACATGATACTTTTTAGGAAATATGCATGTAATTAATTTATTTGTTCATACTAGTAATGATTAATATTTGTTAGTAAATAAATTTATATGATGATTTCTAATTAATTTATTATATATAGTATTTAGGATCTATAACTAATAGGTATTTTATACAATAGAAGACAATTGAAGTCATCTTAATCATATATGTCTACAAATGTAATTCAATCATCATTGGTCAGTGTGTTAGAGTTATTATAATAATCATGTTCCTATGCCGTAGAAAAATGGTCCCTTGTCATTTTCATGGCCTTTTAGGTCTTGTTTCATGGTGTTGAACTATGTTGCTTTGATTTTATGTTGTATCATGGCTTGAACATGCTTATTTATGTACCAAATAACATTAAACACAACATTTTTTTTCGCACATGTTCTTAGGTCCTAGGTGGGACCCATTCATCATGGGTGGTGAATGAGTCCCCATTGGCCCAAATTCAAAATTATATTTCAAATTTCCTTTCGATTTTATTCAAATCTTGATGTCGCTTGTGATGAGGTATGAATGGATACTAAGGCACAAGAATTCTATAAATAATGATTTTCACCTCATTTTACATACGCCATAATCCCTCACTCATTCAAGCATTCAACTCTATATTTCCAATCAATCAAGCATTTTACATCAACAACTCAAGCACTATTCAAGCACTTTGAGGCAACCATTAACATTACTTTAGACTTTTTATTATCAAGAGTTAGGTGATTTGATGCTTGCATGTTATTAGTTTATCTTTCTCTTTCATTTACATTATATTTTCAAGGGTTTAATTACCAAAAGTGGGGTTTGACCAAGGAAAACCCCTATTCACTAACCTCTAATCATTTTCCCCCTTTTGCTTGTTTGTTTCCAGCCCTTTGTTTGCAGATTTAACAGGTATTAGGCATTGAAGTGTGATTTTCAAGTCAACTAGGTGCTTCAAGCCAACTTGAGTCAAAATCAAGCTTGGAGAGAGTTATTTGTCCATTTTCTATAGATTTGACTTCGACAACCTGGCAAGCAGACATTCTCAGATCTAATGTTGCAGAGTTGTCCCCTAGATTTTCAAAAAATTGGGAGAGGAATGATTTTACACTTGTGGAAAATGAGTCCCACCTTAGGATTGGAAAGTTGATTTTTGTTAGATTTTAGATCTCGATAGACAAAAATCAGCTCCCAACAGTTTTTCACCAATAGGTGGACTGATTCACCACCCTGGGCGAATGAGTCCCACTATAAAAAATTAGTTAATTTCACCAGCATCTAGAACACTCCAAAAATCTCACATATCACCTAGGTGCACTTATATTCATCCCTGTACAATCTATTCTCCATAATTTCTTCATTTTCATAGTTGTTTGCATATCACAATATGTTTTCAAACATAGTTTCAATTGCACTTTTGCATTCATTTTCAGTCACCTAGATTAATCTATTGCATTTAGTTAACTTCATTTACATCACATCACATCACACACATCCTAATTTGAGTGTTACATAAGCATTTTTGGCCCTATCTCTCTCCTTTTAGGTGAAAAACCCTAGAAGTACAAGAGTAGTCCATAGGGTCCTAAAATCTATGTTTTAGTTCCATGAGACACTCAAATACAAATATTAACAATAAGAGAAGTAGGGGATCAAAATTCCTCCATCCTCTATAGTTTGGGTAAAATAGTGTAATTTCCTTGAGAACAAATCCATGTGTTATATATTCTAGGATATTTGTATTCAATTAGATGCTCTCTTATTTCATGTGGTCCAACACTTTGCAAGAATCCACTAATTTTTTACACTTGAGACAAAAATAAATTGAGATTATTATGAAAATTTATGCACTTTGGATTAATGTAGTTGTATTTATATTGTTTAAGTGATTTTTGGCCAATTTATATAATATTATATTAAAGTATACTGTATATTTTTTTTTGTAATTCTTTTTATCTTTTTTAGGGATTTAGGAAAGTTATGGATGATACCATTTTTAAATCCAACCCAAATGTCCCATGATGCTTATTATATTTTAGAACATATATTAAAATTTCAACAAAGAGGTCTAGATAACATGGTAAAATAGGGGTCACACTCTCAATCTTGAACAACTGCAAATATGTAACATCTCTAATGTGATTATTCATAGATAAAAAAAATATTTCTCATTCCCAAAATTTTCACAGCAATCATTAATGCACTTATGATAAGATAGTTGAAGGCTTCTAGTATTTATAATCATTGATATAAAATATGAAAACATTACTCTAGCTTTTACTAATTAACTATTAAATATTATTTCTATCTCTCCATCCCTCTATATTTCCATCTCTACCTCCATATGTCTATATCCATCTCTCCCTCTACCTCTCTCTATCTCTCTATCTATTTCTCTCCCTCTTCCTCTATCCCTATATATTCCTCTCTATATTTTCCTTTTCCCCATCTATCTCTAGACATGTCCCCCTCTCTCTACCAATTCATCTCTCTCCCTCTACCTCTTCCTAGAACTATATATCTATTTGTTTGCCTCTCCATCTCTATCTCTTCATATTTATTTTTACATCTCTCCTTCTATCTCTATCTTTGTATCTCTCCATCTCTGTCTAACCTTCTATCTCTCCTCTCTTTACCTCTCTTTATGTATCACTTCCTATCCCTATCTTTATCTTTTTACCCCTCCCTCTTGAAAGAAGCTAGGTATGTGAAAAATATTCCAACACTAATCTATTAGAGGAGAGAATGTGCAAATTTCTATAGTTTCAAACCTTTAAAAAAATACAATAAAGAAGATGCACATATAGGTAAAGTTAAAAAACAATAGAGATACACTAAAACACAACACCAAATATATGTGGAGAAATCGCTTTTAGGTAAAAAAAAGAAAAAACCCACACTCCAAAATCCTAAAATATGTATTATCTGTAAAAAATGGTTACAATGCACTTGCAGTGCACGCTTCTATAGGATTTTATCTATGTTACAATTCTGGAGTAAATCCGATAGCATAACGGTATCTCAACACAATTTCATACAAATCCAAAATACACAAGTGCTCAATGGACAAAAGCTTACAATGCAAAAAATAAACATTTCTAAAACAACTACCAAAGGTTGAATATGCAATATGAAAAGTGCCAAAAAAATTGCAAATGCACAACAGTAAGTATCCAAATTGTCACCACATGCTAATCTACAAAATTTGCACTTGCTAAAATAACTTTTCTTCGAAAACTCACATTCCATGTAAACTCAACATGAAAATAGAAAAATATTTTATGCACAACTCCACCTATAAAAAAACAACTTTTGAACTTGACTCCTCATTCAAATAGAAAGTGCAACTTCTAATTCACAAAGACAAAGTGAGAAAATCAACAACATTCAATACTTAGAAAAATTAAATCCATGGAAAAATCAAAGGTTGAGACACCCTTTTTTTCCTAACATTCTCCCACTTGTCGAACACCTTTGAAGAGCCAATGAAAGTAATAGGATTTAACTACTAGAGGCCATGAGGCCCATAGACTCTGAACACCATCTAAACTTCTCTATGCTCATTGGCTTTTCCAATGCATTTGCAACATTCATTAGGGTGTTAACCTTCTCCAAATTCACTTTTCCATCTTCCACCATATCATGAACAAAATGAAATCGAACATCATTGTGCTTTATTTTGGTATGTAAAGTAGGATTCTTTACTAAGAAAATGGGACTCTGACTGTCACAATAGATAGTAATCTACCTTGCATCAAAACCAATATCAAAACACAAATGCTTAAGCCAAATGGTTTCCTTGCAAGCATGAGTAGTTGCCATGTACTCTGCTTATGTATTGGACAAAGTGACTACAACCCATTGCTTACTCATCTAACTGATAACACCAACATACATCATGAACACATAATCACTAGTGGATCTTCTGCTATCAATGTCACTTGCCCAATTTCTAAATCCACATATCCACGAATACTCACTGAGTTATGAGGTCCAATAGGATAACCATGAAAACATAAGGAATACTCAAAAGTACCCCGCAAATATCTGAACACTCTTTATTGCATCCTAATGTACCCATCTAGGATTAGCCATAAATCGACTAAGGACTCCCAACACTTGGGCAATGTCTGGCCTTGTATAGACCTGTAGATACATTGCAAATAATCCTAATCGACATTGTACATCTAGTTTGGATTAATTAACACCAATTATTTTATTAATCAAATAAAGTAATTTATTGGATTAATTCACTAATGTTTATCATGTCTAATTAAATAAATCAATTTATTTAATCAAAACCCTAAAGTCCTCTCATTTGATTTAATAAATCAAATTATTCAAATCAAATGTGACAATCTCCTAATCCCTTCAAATTGATTAATTATGAATTAATTAACTCCTAATCATCATTACCCATTCTCTAGCTTTTGAATCAACCATGTTAAAACTAAACCCCTGATTAACTAACCAACTTGAATATGAAAATAATTCTTTTAATTAAATAATTACCCTATTTCCCCTCACAAAAGAATATTCTTTGAGAATATTCCTTCAATAACTCCACTTAATTGACTTTCTTAACCAAACATTAATTCCTCTTACAAAGGCATTAACTCCTCTTACACCCCCAACCATATGCATTAATCTCTCTTACATCCTCTTAACTATGCACATTCCCCAAAATGTGCTGCACCTCCAACCATTAAAGCGTTGTGACAAGTGTCACAATATCAATGGGTCTCCTTTAGTCCCACATTCCTCCAATCTCTTAATTCGTAAACCCTTGAACCCTATTTATAGAGGGCTTCTCTATGAAGAAAGCATCCAAAATCATATGCAAGTTTAATATAGGAACACTCATCTCCATCCTCAAATTGCTATCATTATCTTTGAGAGAAATTGGTCATTCATCACTTGCATCTTCATCACATTTTGGATTCTCATCACAAGGGATTGGGAAAGGGATCTCTTTCCGTATCAAAGGAGCACCAAATCCCCTATGAGATTGAGATTTGGTCTATTTTAGATAGGTTTACTTGCTTGTATATTTTCTTTATGTTCTTTTATTATCATGTTTTCTTATCTTAATGTGATCAAGAATTTCATAGGGAGCTTGATTTTTCTTTCCTAACTTGACTAACTCTCCTGTGTGTTGATGGTGTTTGCTTGAGGTAAAAATCTTGATCAAATTTTGGTTCCCACTGTGGGGTAGTAAGTTGTAGAGAGAAAGATTAAATTGTGTTCATTCTTCCCAGCTGTAGGACATCAAATACAGTTTTAGAAGAAACCCATGCTTTCACTACAAAGTCTTTGTTTCTGACTATCATCATATTAATGCTTTATCTACAAAGTCTTTGTTTCTTGCTTCTCTTACATCCCCTTCAAGCTTATTAGATTAAAAAAATCATAGATAAAAAAACTGGATTCATCTTCATTACGTTTCCTCTGGTGCCTAAGATGAGTGCCTTAGATTAATGCTTTGACTACAAAATCTAAATATCACATGCTATTTGTTTCAGATTGACTAATGCAGAAAATAAAAATACATTCAAATCAAGTATTTTGTTTTTGTTAATAAACATAGACATTTTCTACAAGCTTTTCTTTTGTGAAGGGATCTACATGGCATAAGTAGTCAAGTGATTTTATCATTTACTTTGAGGGCATCATTTATCTTAGTTGTGTGATTTTAAGTTGCTAAAACTACATTTGAAAGTAAAATAATTTTTAAATGCTATGTTTACAAGAGTGTTAACTTATATCTGAAATTTATTTCTTGTGTGAATGTGCTTCCTTCACGATATCTTAAAGTGTTCACATTTATTCCTCTCATTTTTGAGTTGTTTCACTTATATCTGACTGTTTGTCGAGCCTCAACAACAGTACGTTTTTTATTTTGAAGTGTTGAAGTTGGAAATTTTTTTATAGCATAACATGCAATTTGGGGGCACCTGAGCTTATGAATTGCAATGCCAAGATCAAAGCACTCATTTAAGACTTGACATATAATCATTGATCCCAAGAATTGAGCACATTCATCCAGATTTTGAGATCGTGAAATGTCTTGAAAGCATCTAAAATCTTTTCAAAGTGGCATATTTTTATGTTACAAGGTTGAAAACCAATGTAACGAGTTTTGTTTCCCTGTTCGTTTGTTTTCCATACCATGCTTTTCTTTAACCAATGACGGTGCATGCCTGAATACATCTTTCTTAGAATCTTTTCTTTGGGACGATCTTTGCTTTGGGACGTGTGCTCATTATGTTCATATTTATAATCGATTTGATGCATTTGAGAGGAAGTAAGTTTTGTAAATACGAGTTATGTGGTCCATCAAATGTTAAGTAGACATGAAAGATGAATGCAAGGCAAGGTAGTAAATGCTGATGGAAGGCTTTTTTCACTTGTTTCAATAAATCTAGTCCCTTTTCTGTTTTGTATGTGAAGGTGGTTATGGCCTCGAGAGGCAACTATGACTTGGAATTCTTGGCCATGGTTTGCCATGGCCTCTAGAGTACAACCTTTTTTGACGTATCTAGCAACTTTTTGATCACTGTAAAATTTTTCCTTTGACCTCCAGCTTGCATGCTAGTCACAATCTTCTTTTTAACTTCAAAATTCTTTAAAAAATCTTCATATCTTGCACAATGAACTTAGGTGAGGTGGGCATTAGAAGTCATGGAACCCTTATGATCTTGTTTACTTTTTTTTTTGTTACAATTTTTACTATTTATGCTCTTTAACTTCTATTTGGTCGACCATTTATTTTGATTTGAAACTTTAGAATACGTCACTCACATGTCATCCTCACTAAAGGAAAGGTTTTTGTTTTAATTTTTCTTAATTTTTTTTTAATGGTATGTGGCTTTGTATATTAACAATATGAAGTTTTGAAATCAATTGTCCTTTCATAAAAGCAAATGGAAATAGAAAATGTCTTGAAATTTAGTATTTTTTATTGAGTTATGATTTCATCAAAGAGAACTCATGTGTTTTTCCAATTCTTTTTATTTTCTTAAGAAATTTCATCAAATAGTTGACATGCCTTGTGCATACTTCTATATTTTTGCAATGTGTGCATACTCCTTATTTGTGATAGCTTTGTAATGTTTGCAAGGGTTTGCATCAAGAAACAATGGTCGCATTTTTCACATGGGGATCAAATAACAATCATAATTGAATTGGAGAATTGGGAATTGAACTTGAAAAATCATTTTTAAATGCTTATTGTAATAGTCTAGGGCATCCATTTCCTGCTTTCGTTTTCTATTTTAGACCAACTCACTTCATTTTTGGGTTTAAATTTAACCATTGATTTGATCTTTTCAAGTTGGTTAAAATTGAACTTATAAATTTACTAAGCATCGCTTTATGGGATAAAAATGAAAAATACAAATTCACATTTAGCTTTTGGTGCTTAAAATGAACTCATATTTACTTTTGGGATTAAAAAGAACTTGTGCTTTCTTTGTTTTGTGGTTTTAAAATTCTTGTCACTTGAATGCATATGCAATTCTCTCCTGCCACTTGGCGATCTTGAGAATCAAAAGCATTCCTTTGGCTTTGGCTTTCTACATCACCCACATATTTCAATTTGGATCTAAAATTGAACCCCATGCTAGTGTGAGGAAAAGAAATTGTCTGTGCTACCTCCTTGCGTTTCACATGAACTGGGTAGTCAAACTAAAAATTTACTCCCTTTCTTTTTTCCATATTTAGAGGGGCCTACCTAAGAGACACATCCAAAAGGAGAACTTGAAGGTTACTCCAACTATTTTTTTGTTTAGGCTGGTATATAAATGGATAAGACTAAACTGTCAAGTCCTCATGGTATGTAGGCCTTAGCCATATAGTGTCATTTAGAATGGGGTAGTACTGTAAAAAGTATAAGAGCCCCTAGTAGGATTGATTAAAGTATTTAGTGGCTTGTTGGATGCTCACAAGGTGCCATGCACCTAAGTATCCAAAGTAAGAACCAATTTGTTTAGTGACCAAAAACCTTTGTGCTTGCTGTTGTAGGAACGGTTGTTCTGAAGCTGCCCCAAATTTGTACTATTCAAAGTAGAAACAAAAAAATCCTTAGGATCTCTGAATCTTCAAGATTTTGAGATTTGGTGGTCTTGAGAAGTGTGTGGTATGGAGGGGATCCAGTGTCACCAAATCTCTAATTGTTCTCTTTGTCTTAGTGTTTGGAGAAATCCAAGTGGGGACTCAACAAGTAGTATCTCTTCAACCTAGGATTGTAAAATTTACAAGTTAGTTAAACAAATTTCTTGGATCTCAAACATTGAAACAAACATTAAACCAATCATCAAAATTTCAAACCCTTTGGAAAGACTGAATAACTTTGAAGGGTCCAATTATTACTGCTTGTCCCTAGGGGTTTTATCCTTAGAGGCTGAACTAAATATTTGGGTCCATATCTCAATTTACTCTCTTCAAAGTCAACTAGGGAAACTATGGCCTTAACTCTTTTATTTTCACATAATGGACCTTGTGGAATGAAAAGGAGTTAATACATAGACATTTAGTTTGCAATTTAAACAGGGTGAGTTGATGTGGTAAAAAGAATCAATTTGATCATGATAAAAAGATAATTGAACCCCACACATGTGTTTTTTCTCATGATTTACCTCACAATCAAGATCCCAAAATGAAAGTCCACTTGTCAAAACTTCAATTTTAGGTGTCATAATAAAAAATCTATCAAGAGATACATTATAAAGTGTAACCAAAGACAATACTACAAGATAAGCAAGAAGGTTACAAGGTTCTATAGACTCATTCCACTCAAAAATTTGGATGCCTATGCTCAATTTGAACCCCTCATTTAAGTCAAACATTGGTCTTTAGGATTTGAACACTTTATGAACTATAGCATTTTCTTCAACACCTTGGTCTTGTAAAAAAAAGTCTTTCTAGGTTCATTTAGGATTAGTCCAACACTTCCATTTTTCACAATATTTATCAAACCCATCTCACCAATAAATTTTAGAACTTTGGAAAAATCATCCATGCTAGACTTTTGGAAAATCCCTAGATTAAAATCAAAATCACCTTCTTTGGATAAGTTTGTACGGATGAATCCTTTCTCACACGTTTAGTTAATTAGCACCCCTTTCGACAAGCTCACCCCAAAATCACATCTAACATCTTGGGATCTACAAGTCCATTATCCAAATCAAACCAATTAAAATTAAAATCCTAAGGTTTAGTATTGATCCAAAGTTATCAAAATTTCAAACATCCACACCATTCACCCTTCCTTTATCACATCATCATCATTTGGTCCTTGCAACATCCTAGAATTTCTTTTTGTACCTAAAAGTTTAGATTAACCAAAGGAGTGAGAGGTTCACCTCCCATATTCCTAAAAGTTGATCCTAATTTTATGGTCCAAACAAGGTCACAACACTGAGAAGATCATGGAGAAAAACAAACAAACATCAACCTCAAGTGATATAAGTCAAATAGAATTCAACCCTAGGATATTCATCAACCTTCCACTTAATCCCCCTCAAATACCTCATGATCCTCAAGAGGGAGGTTTCCAAGTGGAGGACTTCATCAATAACTTCAAGGAGATGTCCCAAGATAAAATACTTAAACTAGTTCAAAATCCCAAAACTCACAAACTTTTCAACATAGTCATGGTTAAATCCTACTCAATACATGTTGGAATTGGCAAAATAAGGGACTAAACTCCCTTCCAATTTTGATGTTAGCACTATTTTTGAACAAAATTTTGGAAACATACCACAAAAATCATTCATGCCTTCATTTGCAAGCATCATCCAACCAACCATTCAACCATCATCATCTCATGCCCCAAGCCAACCTATGATCACAAAGGGAATTCACTACTTTAAGATCTTCAAGAACACCCACTTTTCAACAATCAAAATTTAGAGGCTAACGCGATCTTGGGTATGCCTAACACTATCCCACAAGAACCTAAACATCCATATGTGACACTCATATTCCATGATACAAACAATCCCTCCACCTTTTGTGTGATACCGACATACCCTCTAGATACACAAAGCTCTCTCCCCAATGTATAACAAGGACAAGTGGACTTATTTGGAAAAGTAGGTACCTTCAATGCTTCATCATCACTTCCACAAGGGAACATGTCACAAATATTTGCACCATTCCCTATCTTGACATGATCAATGACACCAATTCAAGGTTTAGGGCCAATCCCTTCATTAAACACGTCAATCTAAAACCAATCAAATCAAGTCAACCCCCCAAGCACAAATCAAGTCAACACATCTATCATACCAAATACTCCAAGCATGCCACTGATATCACAACACCAAGTGGAATTAACCCAAATCCCTTCACATCATCTACAACACCTAAAACATCACAAAACCTAGTCTCCCAAGGACTAGGCATATCAAATACACCTTCCACCACACAACCCCTTGTCATCACTCAAAAAATACCTCAATAAACACCTCAACAACTGCTTGTCACATCACTCACACCATCCCACAAAATCCACCATCTCCACCTCCAAATTCAAATACGACAAATAAATACAATATCACATTAGAAGCAGGACAACCAGATTACCAAAAATCCTTGCAACAATTTCAAGCCCAACAAGCTCAACCACAAGCTCAAGTGCAAGCTGAAGAACAATCTCAAGCAAAAGCTCAAGCTCAAGCCCAAGCACAAGCACAATCTTTACTACAACAACAAGAAGACGTACAAGCTACACAACAAGCTACATGACAAGCTCAAGCACATCAATCCACACAAGCTCAAGCACAAGAACACACACAAGATTCTATACAACAACAAAAAGAACAAGAGTAGGAATTATAGCAATATTCCTATTAGCAGGCCTTACAACAACACCAAGTGCAACAACAAGTAGCCCAACAACAAGAATTGTTGGAACAACAACAACAATTGCAACAAGCCCAACAATAAGCATTTTTGGCACAACAACAATAGTAGGCATACCAACAAGCATTATTGGTGCAACAATAGAATCTTCAAACCTATGTGCAACCAAATGTTTTAAACCTCAACATGCAAGGAACATATGCCACTCCACAATTCACCCAACAACCCAACCCCCTGCATAACATCATCAACCCATCAACTGTACCATTCCATAACACATACGTTCCACCACTTAATCCATAAAATGATCTATCCACACAAGGCAAGTTGCTCTCGCAATAAATACAAGACATACAATTGGGAAAGACAAAGAAATCACACACACAAGGAAATTTGTGTCCCTATTCGTTTGATAGAAGCATTGCTATGGTTGCATTTCCCCTAAGCTTCAAAATACCAAAATTTGATAAATATCGAGGAAATAGAAACCTTGAAGATCACATTAGGGAATTCCACGTACACTATATGGAAGTGGCATGTGATGATATTTATCTGATGCGACTCTTCCCTTGAAGTTTGGTTGGTCCAAAAATTGAATGGTTGTCTTGCCTACCCCTTGGAATTAAAAAGTTCCAAGAAATCATGGACTTGTCCATAGAAAATTATTCATTTAACTTGGGCATGGAAGTGAGCATAGAAGAATTATCTGACCTAAAACAAGCCAAGGGGGAGACATTTACAACTTTCTTGCAATGATGGCGATCCAAGGCTAGCAAAAGCAAATGGTCTATGCCCAAAGAACTACAAATCAGAACTATCATCTCCAACCTTGAAGGGAGATTTTCCTTCCATCTAAAAATGAAATGCATCGCAACATACCACCAACTGATACCCAAAGCCCTTAACATCGAAAGAGTCCTTATAGTGCAAGGGGGCACACCCATGTACCAAGAAAATTGACCATCGACAAGTTACAATGACAAACCTCACACATGGGATAAAAATAAAAATGTTACCAACAATGGTGTTGTGGACGCCAAAGTTGTTACTAGTGCCCCAAGGTAGAATACACAACCACAAACCAACACCCCACAAACCAACACATCACAAGAAAAACCCAACAATCAGGCAATCAACAATGTGAATGCCCAAGGGGGACCACCCCCAAAGAAAAAATACCTGGACCAAAAAAAAAATACACCACTAGGGGAACCTATTGAGTCTACCATGCAATAGTTAGTACAAGAAAACCTTATCACACTCCCTATTTATGAAAATTATCAAGAGCCTCAAGTTATTAAACCACCATGGTATAACGAGAAGCACTTCTACAACTTTCATAAAATAAAGGGACATGCAATAGCTATTTGTATGAGACTTCAAAATCTCATCTGAGATCTAATCGACAAAAATATTATAATCATTGAACAACCAACCAAGAATCAAAATATCAAAATATGCACAAATCTGATGTCAAATCACAATAACGTAAACGACAATGGTAAAGAAAACGGTTACCACAATGTAAATCACATCTAATATAACCATGTAGTCGTATCTTTGGATGAATGGGTAACAATTGTAAATATCAAAGGACCTAGAGCTGAGTGTGAAGTCATCACATGTAGGAAAAAATTACTATTCTAGGACCATCTCCACCACCTAGGGCACCACGTGCAAATCCAAAATCAAACCCTAGTGGTTATAACATCTTGGAACAACTGAAAAAGACCCATGCACAAATCTCTATCATGGAGTTGCTCAAAATATCACCTACACATAGGGACATCCTAGAGAAGGCATTGGATGCATCCTTCGTCCTTACAGACCTTGATGTGAACCAATTTCAAGCTAGGGTCGGACATATCACTAAATCACATCTCCTCACATTTTTTGAGCATGATCTCCCAACCCAACCATCTCATAATCGTGCATTCCACCTCAAAGTACTAGTCCATAAGAACAAATTTAAAAGGGTTTTAGTGGATGGGGCCCCGGGTTTGAATATCTATACCCTACAATTGATAAAGAATATAGGATTTTCAAAGGATGTCATTGAAAAGGGAAAAAGTATCACCATCAGGGCCTATGATGATCAAGAACGAGTGTCCTATAGCACCATTCAACTCCCCATCCAAGTGGGGCCAACAATCATGGAGACCACTTGCTAAGTCCTTGACCTTGAAATCCCCTATGATATTCTCCTAGGTCATCCATCAATCCATGGGATGTAAGTTGTCAATGTTATCAATGAGGATTACGCTTTGATGCTAAGCCTAAACTCAATAATCTTGTGAAACATTGAAACACCTTTGAGCTTGTGGGTTGCTAATAATGAAGGTGAATCTCTAAATTATGGGTTGGTTACCCTTTTGATCTCCAAGAAACTAATGGCTTGGATGGGAAAAGGTAAGAAGGATAACTAAATTGAAATGGAAAGCTTTAATCTAGGAGGTGATATACTGATAATGAAACTAATATGTATAAAATGACTCACAACTATCCCTCAATGAAACCCTTTTTACACTACTCAATTTGTGCAATCAAATCACAAAAGTAATTCATAAAGTGACCTGTAATATCTAATTCTTTGGAGGAAAACAATTTTTTCACAACTCATAATACAAAATTAGACAAATGCATAATTTACAAGCTATGATTGTTAACTACTTTTGTGTATATGTAATGAAAGAATGATACATAAACTTAAAGGTTTTATCAAAATACAATAAGTTGGAATCAAATCATTAAAGATATTACAAAACACCTAAAGTTGAGAAGGAAAATGTATAATCCTAAAAGATGGAAGGAAACACTACAAAAATTTGAAAGCAACTTGCTATTGTATCATAAATGAATAATAAGTCCGAGCTACAAAAGTTTCAATGTCTCTCAATGTGTAAGAGAAGGCAAGAAAGAAAGAACTAAGAAAAAACATAAGTTATTTCCCCATATATACAAAAGATAACTCCAAAGTGCCAAGAGGTGGCACTTGCAGATAACTACATTTAAAAATATCTCCCAAAAATGGATTCTTGAGCAAATATGAAAAGCCTTAGAAAAGGGGTCAAAACTAAAGTAATTTAAGCAAAAATAGGCTCAAAATCCCTCTCACAATTAGTTTAACCAAGGTGGACTCCAAAATCACCTCAGTTTAATCATAAATCAAGGAAAATCACAAAATAACTCCAAACACATGAATCAGTCTTAGTTACACTGATTGCTCAACTAAAATCCACCTCCTCTCATGCTTGGCATAACTCATCAATAAATCTTCAACTATCTCTTTTGACTATATCTTGAAGGCAACGCATGTTTATCTTTCATTTACATAACACTTAATAATGTGGTTTATAGCACACCACTTTAATAAATACTTTTAAACATTTCAAATCTATTTCAATGCAAAAAGGGGAATTAATTTATATGCAAAAGTTAAAATCAAAGGTGAAAATTCCTTTTGGGAAGTCAACTAAAATTAGGGTTGAAACCCTAAACTCAAAAACTACTACCACACTTGCATCTCACTTTTCATTTGCACATTGCATAGTCTATTGAGGGCACTACCATTCTAGGGTTTCACTGAAGCATTCATGGAGTTTTCATGGAGATTGATAAAGCTAACTCGAGCCCTATGGAGAAACTCGTGCAAGCTCATGTTAAATTCGTGGTTGGTATGATTCTTTTTGTTTACTTTGTGAAAGAGAAATAATTTATGTTTGTTTTTGTATAGAAAATGTTGAAAGAAGCTTGCTATTCCTTGCTTGTTTTCATTCGCTCGTCCTCTGCTCATTCTATTTTTTTGTCCATGACTTCACTTATCATTTTTCACTGCCATTTTGAGAAGAAATGATGAAAAATCCTTTTTATTTTTTGTATACTTCTCATGCTTGGCCTTGAGCCTCCATGCTTTTGGGTTATTTTCTTATGTCGTGAACTAAAAAACCTGTATATAGAACAAGTCCCTTTGTGTACACTTGCAGGTATTCAAGATTTCATAAAAACTCTTGAAAGGTTGTGGCTTCACTCCATGTCTTGTTCAATGAATATTTGGTTTTTATGAGCTCTTTTGATACAAAAATGAAGAAACCTATTGATATTTCAAACTCGACTTTCATGCTTTTTCACATATAGGTAACTCGAGGGTTTCCACTTTATTATGGCCGAGGGTTTTGCAAATAACTTGAGGGCTCTTCATGTTCTAGAACTATTATCTTGACCATGAATCCATTGTGCATTCTCTGGATAGAATGAATAAAATTCTCCTACCATTAGTTCGGCCTCTATAGAATTTTAATCCAAACTCCACATATTCATATATCTAAAAATATGTATAGAGTTGTCTATCATGCATTTGTTGCTCAATTTGACAATATTGTAGTAATTATTTTTATGTAAACAACTGCCATGTATTTGAAAATAATATTATAACCTTTTCATGAGAATGTCACCTCTATATCACTTCATTCAATGCAAGCATCCATCAAAAAGCAATGAAATGGGTCATATAGTGCCTTAACTACTTGTTGCATTTTCATTGTTTGGTACATTTTGACTGTGTATTTGAGGTGAAACTATCCTTCAGACTGTCATCACAATAGTCACTTGGCTGTCTATGATGAATCTTATTTGTACTCTCTGACAATACACCCTCCTTTATAGTGCATGTTATGTAATATTTGCTAGCATAAACAATAAATGTCATTTTGACAGAGCTCCTTAATACTATCACATAGTGTTTTGCATTACTATCCTCTATGATTACATTGCTCTTTAACATGTTGCTTCCCATGTACCTTGTCCTCACATGCTCCTTATGTTATTTTAATGGTTATCCCATTATATGGATATGGTATTCCTCTGTAGTAAATGCTTTGATGATTGTACTTGAATTTTAAATCTATTGCTCCTTTTG
This sequence comes from Sequoia sempervirens, assembly GCA_007258455.2. Lineage (NCBI taxonomy): Eukaryota > Viridiplantae > Streptophyta > Pinopsida > Cupressales > Cupressaceae > Sequoia > Sequoia sempervirens. The sequence goes on along the minus strand of VDFB02105785.1, from coordinate 163,647,975 downwards.
GCACTTAATGAATGGATTGTACCATAAATGTATGCATCTTGTTTGATATAGATAGCAAGAAATGATGATGAGACAACCAATAGATGATGTAAAACCATGATGCAAATGATGCAATTTTACTCAGTTTTCTACATTATTTAAGTAGTATAAATGAGCTCATTGCTCACTTGTGATTCCCATTTCAAAGTAAAAGGGGATAACCTCATTGCACCTTTGACTTGGATATCATGAATGGAAAATGTGCTAAGTTACCTTATAAATTGATCTTTAAATAGAATATGCTTTTATTTGAAAAGATAAATGTCTCTTGCTTATCTCATACCCCTCTCAAGATCTAGAGGGCAGTATGCTGGGCTCAACCCTTGTGGGAGCCCAATTTTACCACCACATGTTGTGATGTCAAACATGATGAATTATGTAATGATAATGAACCCATACCTACACACTAAATAGACAAGTTAGATAAAAAAATGAAGCTCAATGCTCTTCCTGATGATTTGACTTTCATTTGATGATATGCTTTTGGCTCTCTTGCATACATCTAACAATTGATAATTGATTCAATGCATCTGAATGAAGGTTATATTTCTGTTGGTAGGACATGTGATCAAATTTTATATCTAGAGCTCTAACCAAAAGATTCCATCATGATGCAAGTATATCTGAAGATTAGGAACAAGGAGGAGCTAAAGACAATGAAGATCAACACAAGATTCCGCCACAAGAAATGATGGACATATCTATTTCCATGTGTTTTTATTTATTTCATATCTTTAGATATATAGCTTTCCTTTATGTTGTGTTAAATCGGATTGTTTGGGAAATTTAAGCATTCTTTTGATCTCAATGTATAAAACAACAACATTTATGTAAGCTTGTATACATTTTCATTACAGAATGAATGAAAGACAACAATATCATGCAATTTATGTAATTTCCTTATGTTGTAAAACATTGCATAATAAAAACTGAAATCCATTTGAAAGCATTCATATCCAATGGTTAAACCTTAGCATACCTTTCAATTTTGATGCAATCAATTGCTTCAACTCTACCAAATTGAGTGTAAGTGATATTTGGTAACAATCACATCTACTTTCTATCAATGTGTAAAATTTCCTTACCAAAACAAAGAAGTCACGATCCGTGGTGACCTTGAACCTTTTTATTATTGCAAAAATTTGGAGGCAAAGTATTAAAAGATCCCCCAAGTTTTGAAAAATGATGAAGGACCCACATCCCCTTATGTAGACCCATCCACCTTAGCCTCCACCTCTAAGATAAAGATGCCTACCATTCAAAACACCCTATATGTCAAGGCTGTAATCCAAGATAACATGTGTGGGGACTATAAATTAAAGAATAGCAACTTTGTGATAAGAGAGTTACCTCAATCTACTAGATCTCATGGAAAACCTCATCCAATTGACCTTGCATCTTAGACCTTCAAAGCAAAACCTGCCACCTTTAGAAAGTGGGGAGATGTAAGGAAAGAGGTGGTGAATGCAAAAGATGTATCAAGCCTATTATACCAAGATTAAAGACCCGTGCTTGCTCTTCCAATGGATAAGGACAACAAAGAGGTACAGTCAATTCTTTGCATGGGATACAACAAGAATGAAAAGCTCAGGAAAAATGATAATGGCCTACTAGAATGTATCATTGCTGAGAAAATGGTGCAACTATTAAAATGGTTAAAGCTTCCTCATCGGTACCTGTGTCGCTTAGTAGTACCTTTAAGGATCCCAAATTTGATTTACCCATGCTATTTGAGGACTCCTCTCTCTTTATGATCACCACCATGTCTTTTGATTCAAATACCCAAGCCATCGAACTAAAACTCGTTTACCTCAAACTCATCGATTGTGACCAATGAAGACCATTGATCTTAGATATGTTTGAAAATGATGAGGCTCTCTTGGAATTCATGGGACTAAGGCATAGTCTACTTTATGGAGATCACAAAGTAGGGTTTGAGATAGAATTGGACACACATGCGTACTACAGGGAAACAATTGAATCTCTTGGTCACAAAATAGAAAATCTAAGTGTGGATGTTAAATTTGTAAACTACTTAAACTTTCACACACACATTAGCATGGCTAGTTATTTAAAGTAAAACAAACATAACATCCCTATGAAATACCTCAACATGCCTCATAATGCAATCAAAACAACAAAGGATTAAATAAATTAATTGAAAGCATACAAGAAAGCATGATGCATATCCTATCTCATAGTGGATTGGTGCTTCTGTGGAAAGAAGCCCTTTCCCAATCCCTAATAAGCTCTTAGATGATATGATGAACAAGATAATAAGTGATCAAGTTGTCTAAGATTGTGGAGTTGTGTAGGATTAATACAATAGAGGAACTCTCTATTTATAGAATAGAATGATAGAATAATTCCAAACATGGAGGATGTGGGACTAAAGATCCACCAATGACAAGATGCCACTTGTCAAAATGTGAGAGGTTGAGGAATGACCACATTTTGGTCAATGTGCCAAAGAGGGGGAGATTTGAAATTTGAATTTGATGACAAGATGAGTTAAATGCTAAGTTTGACTTGTGCAAGAGACATGTAAGAGCTCTTAAATGCTTTTTTGGATGTACATGTCACTTTGGGGGGTGATTTCAAACTTGGAGAATATTCCTCAAAGATGCCAAGTTGAAAACAAATAAAGATTTTAATAAATCATTTAAATGCATTTTCACATGTGCAAGTGGCAAAATCTAGAGAATACAAGTGATTAGGATTAAATTAATTAGGATTTGATTAATTTAATGAGGGATTAGGTGATTTTGACTTTTGACTTAGATTTATGGATTAAAATAAATCAAAAAGAGATGAAAAGTGATTTAGACTTAGTTAAATTAATGTTTTGATTTATTTAGCTAAATGGAATGATGTTAGTGGTTTAATTAAATAAGTTTGATTTATTTAATTAAATGAATAACTTTAGAAGAATAATTAAATAAACTTGATTTATTTAATTAAAGAGATAACTTAGAAAATTAATTAAATAAACTTGATTTATTTAATTAAAGAGATGCATATGATGATAAAGAGATGATTAAGGACACCATGGAATTAGTGAATATGGATTAGATGCATGATGTCAATTTTACATGTGTACACCAAGAGTAACATCTAGATCTCTAAGTGAAACCCATACTATGGCACTTTCTGATCCAAAAATAGTAAAAATAAAGGATGTATCCAATGGTGAAACCTCTTTGAGGCACCAAAGGATGAGGGATTCAATCTTCCCCTTAGTGCCATCCATTAGGAAAAAATTAGTAGTACTGGCAGAAAAATGTAACCCATTAAATTTGGGAACTGAAGAAACCTCGTACATCACTTTCTATGCTAAGTCACTTTTGATTGAGGAACAAGAAAATCTAGCTACATTTCTAAAAGAAGGGAAAGTGAATTTTGTGTGTAAATACACCGACATGACATGCATTGATCCAAAGGTAGTAGTCCATCATCTAGTAGTCTATCCAGAGGTGAAACCAGTATGACAAAAATTAAGAAAGATGCATCCATTGATCACCTTATTGGTCGTACTTGAGCTATAGAAACTCTTTGATGCTAGCTTCATATGACCCATTCATTATCTTGAATGGGTTTCCAACCTTGTAGATATTTCCAAGCCCACTAGGAGCTTCCAAATCTACACCGACTTTAGGGACCTGAACAAAGCATGCCCTAAGGATGATTTCCATCTTCCTAACATAGACATGATTGTAGATCTGATGGCTAGTCATGGAATGCTATCATTGATGGAAATTTTTTCAAGGATACAACTAGATCATGATTGTAAAGGACGACCAACATAAAACAACTTTCACTTGTCCATGGGGCACCTATTGTTGGAATATGATGTCATTCGGGTTAAGAAACGCCAGAGCTACATACCAAAGGGCTATGACTCTTATCTTTCATGACATGATCCACAAATCTGTAGAGGACTCTATGGATGACATACTACCCAAGTCAAGAAAATGTCAAGACCACATATCAATGTTGGGCCCAATCTTTGACATATTGGAAGAATATAAGGTATGACTCAATCCCAAGAGATGTGTCTTTGGAGTGCAATCAAGAAAGCTCCCAAGGTATATTGTATCAATGAGGGGAATTGAGATAGACCCTATAAATGTCAAAGAAATCTTCGACATGGTAGCACCATGAACACTAAAAAAATTGAGGGGTCTATAGATAGGGAAGGCTTCAATCAATCTAAATATTCATAGCACAGTTAGCTGATAAAACCATCCCATATTATCATCTACTCCACAATAGAGTAACATACAAATGGGATGAGAAATGCAATCAGGCATTTAACCAAATCAAATAATACTTGCTAACACCACTAGTCCTCATGCCACCAATCCAATAAAAACCATTGGTTCTCTACATATCAGCTACAGTGGTAGGTCTTGGTTCTCTTCTAGCTTAACATGATGAAATAGGGAAAGAAAGAGCTATCTACTACATCAGTAGAACCTTGGAGGGACACGAGCTGAACTACACATTCATCAAGAAATATTTTCTTACAGTAGTGTTTGCCTCATAGAAGTTTAGCATTACATGCTTGCCCATCAAATAAAACTCATTGCCAAGATAGACCCCCTAAAGTATTTTCTTTCTAAAGCAACCCTCATAAGATGAATCAATACTTGTGGGTCATGATCTTGACAAAATATGATATTAAATATATAGAGCGGAAAGCCATTAAGGCATAGGTGATTGCAGATCAATTGGTCAAGGCACCTATATATGCAGAGAACCCACTCATATCAGAATTTCTAGATGAATCAATTTTCAACCTAAGTGTAGTAGACCATTGGAAGGTATACTTCGACATATCATATACTCAACATGGATAAGGAGTAGGAATCCTCTTTATCACACCACAAGGCGATTGTATCCCAAAATCATATAGGATGTCTTTCCCTTGTACTAATAACATTACATAGTATGAAACCTTTGTCATAGGACTTCAGATTGTAGTATAGTAGCAAATCATGGAACTTAAAGTCTATGGGAATTCGCAACTGATTATCAACCAGGTCAACAAAGAATATCAAACTAAGGATGACAAACTTACCCCATACAAGAAGCTGGTGGAGGATCTCAAGGAATTCTTCATCAACATAACATTTGAGAAAATGCCTAAAAAAATGGAGCAGTAAACATTATGGCTACAATCGGATCCTTGCTAGAGATCTTGAGGAACATCCATAAACATGAATTCCTTGTAGAGCAACTTCTCATACGAGCTTTTGAGGTACTAGAATCTAAGTTCGTATATGAAATAGTTGGTCCCGATGATCCTTGGTACCATGACATATTCACCTACCTGAAAAATAGGATTCCTCCTCATCGGCATCACCCTAAATCTCAAAAGAACCTTTATTAAAATGTAATCTTGTATTGTTATCTTAGGTGAAACCCTTTATCATAGAAGTATTGAAGAAACCCTCTTGTGATGGCTTAACCCTGAGGAAGCTTTGACTACTTTAACTGAGATACACGATGGTATTTGTGGTTCACATTCTAGTGATATGACCTTGGCCAAGAAACTATTGAGGATAGGGTACTGCTAGCCTACTATGGGAAAATAAGCTCATGACTATGTTAGGAAATGTATGCAATGCCAACAACATGGGGACCTCATCCATGTACCAGCTCAGGAACTCCAACCAATCATAACACCTTGGACTTTTTCACAGTGGGGGCTTGATCTCATAGGGAAAATCACACCTACCTCATCTAATGGACAAAACTTCATTATCACTACAATAGAATACTTCACAAAGTAGGTGGAAGCCATCTTGATGACCTATATCATAGGGAAGCAGATTTCCAAATTCAACTTGAATTACCTCATTTTCCATTATGGTGTTCCACAAGCCCTTATCTCTGATAATGGAACACCCTTCAAAAACCAAGATTTCTGCGAGTTATGCCAAAAATTTAATATCTAACATCACTTCTCCACTCAGTTTTACCCCTAGGGTAATGGAAAAGATGAGGCTATGAATAAAACCATTTTGAAAATCCTAAAGAAAATGGTCAATGAAGCTAGCCTTGATTGGAATATATAATTAAACCCTACCCTATGGGCCTACCAAACAAACATCCAAACACCTACAGGTACAACCCCTTTCTCCTTGGTCTATGGATCAAAAGTCACCTTGCCCCATTGAGGTTGAGCTCCCATCCTTGAGAATATAATTGTAGAATCTTATCACTGATGAGGAGTATCAGGTGTCACGGTTGAATGAGTTGGAATTATTGGATGAGTGGAGCATGGATGCTTTGAACCATCTATAGGTGTACTAGAACCATCTCAAAGGAAGCTATAACAAAGAGATAAAGATTTGGTCCTTCAAATTTAGAGAGATCATGTTGAAAGAAAATAAAAAAATGTGCCAAATCTAGATAGCAAGGGAAAATTTGAACCCTACTGGTTGGGACCATTTGTTGTCACTGCAAGTTACAAATTAGGAGCATATCAGCTATCCATAGTTGAAGCTAAACAACTACATGAGCCCATCAATAGCTCCCATCTCAAAAAGTTTTATCCCTAAGCTTGCAAGGTATAAGCCCAAAAAATACAAAAAAATAAATATTAAAAATCTAAAAAATCAGAAAAAGGATTGAAAATAGTAAAGAAAAAAATCATCCTCTAGTGTAAACCACTTTAGTGGCACTTTGGGAAAGTACCTTGGTGAAAAGCTAGCAATTAGGCACCTTGTGTAAATAAAGCACTTTCCATCCACCATGGATTCTTTGACTTGTTCTACATTGCTTTCCATCACATTCACCCATCACATTCCATTTTATTCCATCCCGCATCTACATCTGCATCATAGCTTGATCCTATGTTAGTATCATGTTCCATCTTAGTACTACTTGGCATATTCCTAAGGTCAATTTGTCCTTCCTATATCAAGGTAATCTATCACATCATGTTGGGGGCATATCCTTATACCTACATCAGATTAGATTCTTGTAAATGGGTATGTGCAGGATCATGATGGGAAAAAAAGTGGCGATATGTCACGTCTCAAACTTTGATACTGCTTGATTTTACTTTATATAGAACTAAAATATGAGTGTGTGGTAGAATAAGTGTGTGAAATTTTAATGATGGAATAAATGAATGTTATTTTATTTTAGAAAAATGAAATGCAATGATTATTATTTAAATTCAAATGATGTAACATAAAGAATGATATATTAGAATGATGAATTGTATTTCTTTGATTTATATTTTTTGTACACTAGTCTATTAATGGGTGCCTGAGTTTATATGAGAGTTTTTCAAACACCAAGAGTATGGTTGAGGTAGAGGAGGTTAGCCACCTTGCAGGGTTAAGTTGGAACAGATCCTCTCACACGCACACACCACTTAGTAATCATATAAATTGCATTTAGGATGCTATTTAAATTAATTATTTATATTGTTTTACTTTGTAATGTTTATTTAAATTAATTAGTGGTAAATTAAAATGCATAGAAATAAAAGAATTAGTTTAGTATATTTTTAGTTGATGATTTATTTGATAATTAAGATGTTATTTATTTTATTAAATTGAGGATAATGTGTTGCATGGAAAAAAAATCTTGCTTTCTTTTAAAATTATATTTATTGGAAAACTTAGAATAAAATGAAATATAGGAAGATTTTCGAAAACAAAGTGAGAAGATAGAAGACATAAAAAGTTAGAAAAGTATGAGAAAAGATGACTAAAATTAGAAAAAAAATAGAAAACAAAGCAAAATAAAGCTGGAAAAAGGAGAAAGCAAATAATAAAAGTTTGTAAAACTCTTATTTTCTACATAAGAGCACGCATTCTGAAATTATCATTTTCTTCATCTTTCTCCATTTTCTCTTTGAAAAACAAGTTGGATGCAAGGCAAGAATGGTTGAATAGGGTGAAACTGGGAAAAGAAGAGGAATATAACAAGAAAGGACAACTAAATCAGAGCAATTTTATCAAGTTAGCATTGGACTCCAGGTTTTTAATCATTTATTTTCATGAAATTTTATTTCAGATGTGCGTGTAAATGAATCATCTTTGTTTGGATTTAAATTTCCTTCAGACAAATATTATCTTGAAAATATGTTTTATGTTTCTGTAGAAAAACCAATCAGAATTTGTTTTTCTATTATATGTATATATATATATATATACATGCAAATATCTATTTTTGAGTGTAAATATATATATACATATGTATATATCTTTCTGGATATATATACATAGATATAAATATATACCTTTAGCACAATAATTCGAAACCAAAGCTTGATTGGAGAAATCGTTGTTTGTATTCATCAAATTGTTTTGAATCTTAATATATATATATATATATATAAAATTCAAATTTAAGCAGCCTCTAGCTTCATATGAGAGGGATGTGGAGAGGGCACTGCCCTCCCCACAGGGGCTATGCCCATGAGGGAGTTGTCATTCCCCTCTCTCCATACTATGTAAAACTTCAACTTTACTTATTTCCAATGATGGAAACATGTATGCCATGCATGCCCCCTCCTTCCATAGCTTTGCTTCAAACTTTAATTTCATTTAATGTTGTAGAATTAAACTTAGGATTTCTGTTCAAAACTTCAAACTTGGATTAAAACTTTATTCTGAAATTTTCCTGGCTACACTCCTCACTCCTTGCCTTATATTTCTCTAATGTTTTCTTATGTGAAATGTGTTTTTCTTAGTTGTATGCACCTATTGTATGTCTCTTGGTATCTTCCTTTAGATTCTCCATGGCTGCAAACAAACATGTAAATAAATATATATACACATGAGTGTATATCTATATCTGCGTAAGTACGAATTTAGAATTATGTATGTGCTACATATAATTGGTTATAAATGATATCTATTTGCTAAGAGTTTTTCATTCTATTTTTAATGGATCTCTTCCTGAATATCTATATTCAGGAAAAGATATTTAAAACTATTTAGGAAAGAATTTAACTTGCATCAAGAACTATAATAATGTATTTTTATTTCCATTGAGAATTGAACAACAAATTCTTAAATCTGCAATATATATATGGTGTGTGTGTGTAATTATATACTCTTGGAATTCTGAAATTACAGTATAATTCCAAGTTTAATGATATGAATATATTTCTGAGTTTTCACTTTTAAATTAATGGATATTATACTAAATGAGTATAAATATGTATATATATACATATATATATATATATATATATATATGTATATATAGGTATATATATATATGTATATACACATATATATGTATATATACATATATATGTATATACATCTATATATACATAAATATAACGTGAATAAGCAAGATTCAAAAAATGATGGAATATTTCTTTAAATATGTTTTAGAAATTAGAATGTAAATTATAATTTCATATTTCCTTTTATTTAGAATTGGAAAAAGAATATACATGCAATGGAAATACATTTAAGAGCATATAATTGTGTTTCCACATGGAATATAGGTAAAGAAAATTCAAAATTTTTGGCGGGGCGAGTCCAGCAGTGGAGTTTAAAATTCAAAATTTTTGGCGGGACTAGTCCAACAGTGGAGTTTTTGTTTTAAGCGGTGCCATATAGCGATGCTGACAAACCCGCGGTGCCAAAACAGCGACGCTGAGCTCCCAACGTTGAAATTTCCTGTGTGTGAAGAAAAATGTGGAAATTTCAAGAAAAGATTAGAAATAATGATATCCAGCCCTCCTTTTAGTGCCAAATGTACGAACTCCAACCTTGGTACTTGCAAAACAACATGGGTAAACAAGTTAAACAAGGAAATGCAAGCCAAAAAAAGGATTCCCCATGAAATCCATTTACAACATTCAAACTAGGAATGAAATATTAAAGAACACAAAGGAAACGATAAAGCAAAAGATTAAATCCTAATTAGATGTGCAAACTCATAATTCCATGGAGGAATTGGTGCCAATTTGATGTGAAAATTTGGCCCTTTCCCAATTCCTAAGATGCAAGCTTCGAATGTTGAAGAGATTGATCCACTTTTTTGATGAAGAATTAAGACTCCAAGCCAAAAATATGCAAAGACCTAGCTATGACTTAATGATAATGGATGAAATTCAAGAGATATTTGAGCATGGTAACTTTGCCTAGATTGTAGATGATCAAATGAGGATATGAGCTCTTTATTTATAGAATTCTAGGATGGATGAATCTCCAAATTTGAGCAATGTGGGACTAACATTCATCCAATGATATGATGCCACTTGTCAAGCTATCAATGGATGATGGATGTGCAAAATTTGGGGTTTGTGCCAATAAATGCCAATATTTGAAATTCAAATTTGTTGAAATAACATGCAAGAGGGAAGGGAAAATGCAATAAATGCCACTTGGCTCAAGGCAAAGGACATGTAAGAGATTTTAAATGCCTTGTTGGATGTACATGTTGACTTGGAATTTTTGAATTCAAATTGAGAGAATATTCTAAAAGATGCCTTGTGAGGAAAATAGAGATTTAATAAATGAATTAAATCTATTTTCATGTGCAACTTGCATTATCTAGAGGATGTGACATGAGATGAGGTTAAATTAATCAAGGGTTAATTAATTTAATAGGAGAGGTTAGATGATGTGACCTATTTGACTCAAATTTATGGATTTATTTAAATCAAATAAGAGAGGAATATGATAAGAGGCTAATTAAATAAGGATTTTGATTTATTTAATTAAAAGGGATGGTGTTAGATTAATCAAATAAGATTTTAATTTATTTAATTTAATGGATGGACTTTAGAGATTTAATCAAATAAATTGATTATTTAATTAAATAGGGATAATTAGATTAGATGGATTGATTTAATTAACAAAGAGATTGACTTGTTTAGATAAAATGATTTATTTAATTAAGAGACGAATATTGATGAATTTAATCAGATAGGGGAATTTGATTAAATGGTTAGATCGAGGGATGATTCAAGAAGAAATGATGTTAGTAGGTCAGGATCAGATGCACGATGTCAATCATTATATTTTATGTGTCTACATTTTGCCCCTCTTTGAAGCAATGCACTCGTTGCATTGGTTCAAAGAATAACCGATCTTGATCAAAGCCAATTTTTTTTATATTTAAAAACTTACCGCACTGCTACATGACGAGAGAAAACATGCCATTATAATGCCCCCTCGAGAGATCAGATGAAATTTTTTATTTTTTAGGTGATCTCACGAAAAAAGATGACAAAATACTCGACAAGTCCGAAAGGGGTCTAGGAGGCTAAAAACGTGTCTAAACACAATAAACGATAAAAACAAGCCTCAAACGGACAAAAACAAGTTTGGGGGTCTAAAACCCTAGCAGGACAGCTTTAGGGTTAAAAAACCCTAATTTTTAGGCTTAAAAGGGGCCCGAGGGGTCACTTTCAAGTCATTATCACACACCTCCGCTAGCAAATTTGAGATTTGAGCTCTAACCCTCCAGCGATATGGCACAACAACAGCTTCCTCTACACATCACTGATTGAGTTCGAACCTACCAGCAGCCACCTAGCTTCGGGGCCCCAAAATGTGACCCTTACTGAAGCTTTATCTTTTCATGTAATGCATTAATTATTGCTTTAAAAGGGGAGCTCACCTCCAGTGGAGCTATATAGCGCGGCGGTGGTACCCTTTTCACCCAAACTGCGACGCTGAGAGGGAAAGTGCATCGCAGCGGTGTACTTTTGCATTTTTTAGGGCTTGAGCGTTGGAGTTTGAGTAAAATCAAATTGTGACGCCTTCACAAACTGCACCACTAGAGATGAGCCTAGAGCGTTCAACCGAGAACTTTTAAAAAAAATTTACATGTTGACCAAGTTCCTTGATGCAGGATGCAGTGAGGGAGCTCTACTCTCGGGAGCACCGGTCATGAGACTTAGCTAGCATCTTATGGGACCTGAGCGACAGGGACCAGGATCGACTGGGAGTTGCAGGATTGTGGCACATTGCATACACAATGCTCGTGCGCACTCACCTAGGGATGCTATCAGTGCTAGCCGAGAGATGGCACAACGAGACATCATCATTTCATCTCCCCACTAGTGAGGCCACCGTCACTCTGGAGGATGTTTGGCACATTTTACAATTGCCTATTCATGGCCGATGGGCGATCTTTGATATGGATGAGGGACGCGAGTCCTGCACTAGAGTCCTCGCCACATGGGACATTATCTACTGCGAGGGAAAGATTGAGCTGGACAGATAAATGGTCATTGCACCTCCCTTCCACTGGGCAGTTGCAGTGATCATTTTAGGTTTGGTTGCCCCAGACCGATGAGGGCGATATTTCAGTCCTAACTGGGGGTATTGCTGGGAGTAGATGGTTCGAGATAGGCCAATTCATTTTGCATGGGGGCCTGTCCTTCTGGCTTCACTTTATAGAGACTTGCACGAGTACGTGTATATGGATGGCAGAGCACTGGGGGCTAGGATGACACTACTTCATGTCTAGGCATGGGAGCACATTTTTGTATTGTTCCCATGTGTCGTTCTAGTTACGATGGGGGCAGAGGATGCCTTCATGGCATGATACAGAGGTGGTGTGTCCTTCACACACACTGGTGAGCACGAGTTCCCCTACTGGAGGCGGGTCCTGGATGAGATGCTTGGTTTTACTTGGTGTCCATACCTCGGTCGGCTTGGATGGGCCTACAATGCTACTCAGCTCTTTTATTGCCGTTAGGATCAATATATGCAGGGGCGGGAGCACATGATGATTGAGAGGTACTTGCCCAGGTACGTGCAGCGTTAGTTTGGAGAGCTGCAGGATTGGCCAGATGACAACTACGTAGCCGTCTTTGCATGTAGCATGACACATGTGTCATGGGGACATGGTATTCATATCTCTGAGGTAGTTGATAGCTTTAGGTAGTTGGTAGCCTGACCGTGGGCTTATGATTAGGACTTGGCAGATCCAGGGACCACCCAGGCCTAGAGAAACTGGTTCAGACCTCCACTCTGATTGACCATTCTCGGTGAGGATCCAAAGGTGCATAGGGTCAGAGGCAGAGGGAGAGGGCAAGGGTGAGGACCGAGGGTTGAGGTTTACAAGCTCCATTAGTTGTGCCCCCAGTTCCGCCAGGTCAGGGAGATGTCCATATGTAGGATCAGTAGCAGGAGCCGCCAGTCCCACCACCACGAGCTGAGGGTGAGGATCAGGTTCATGTGCAGCCATGGGCACAGCCACAGGGACAGGCAGATGGTCAGGATGCACTAATTGCATAGTTGTAGGCCCAAGTTTAGGTGCTGACAGCGGAGAGAGACTAGGCGAGGGCTGAGAGAGAGTAGCTAAGAGCAGAGAGGGATCAGACTATGAAGCAGAGACAGGCTCTAGAGCTACAGGCAGCCACTGAGCTAGGCCGCAAGCAACAAATTGAGAGTATGACAGCCTCCTACTCCCATGGTATAGTGCCAGTATGATCCTACAAGGATGCTATCTGAGAGATAGAGTACTACCTTCGAGCCTACCATGACGCCATACCCAGAGTATTCAGAGCGGGCCAGCTAGAGACCACCAAAGGGTCATGGTGACAGGGGTGAGGGCAGCATTCACAGAGATCAGGCTTGATCAAGATATCTCATACTTTTTGTGCCTTCTGTGCTCATTTTTTATAGCCCGATGGGAATGTTTTACCAATTGACATACATGTATAGTGATTCAATTTATTCTTTGTACTATGACAGTGACATTATTGATGATATATATATGAGCCGATTTTGATGCGATGAAATTCGTACCTTTTATCCATGCATGTATGATTCTACTTCTATATGTTATGGATGTCTTTATTTCTAATGGTGTTTATGTAATGATTATGATTGGCTAACCTATGATATAATGTTCCATGATGTTATCTATATGATGATTTATTTTATGCAAATGTGATATGCGATATGGATTTTAATATGTAAAATGATATGATCTATGGTATATGCAATGATGTGTGAAAAATGTTTATATATGGGATGATTTATGGATGGATGTAATATGAATGCGATGATTGAAATATGATGCTAATAAAATGGCGCTAATGCATAACGAGATGGTTTAATAAGATGCTTAGAATAACAAATGTTATTATCCTAAACGTAATTAATGATGGTGTATATGATGCAATGATATGTTAATGCAAAGTGATATGCTGATGCGTGAAGTGGTGAGATGATGATATGATATTATTTATGTTATGCAAGTATGTATGGCTAATGAATTAAATGCTTATATACTTATTACTTATGATTATGCAAAAATGATTATGGAATGCTTTTATTCATGCTATGTGATGGTTTAAATGATAAATGGTAATATGAAATGCAAATGAATGTTTATGCAATGATTGATATAATGCCATGATATGCAATGTGATAAGTGAAATGCAATGACATGGATGCGCCTATTTATGAAGCATGTTTATGATAACCTATTTATGATGATTAAAGTGCAATGCGTATGTTTCCTATATGATATGCTTATGCCATATGCTAATGATTTATGGATGCAGGATTGATGGCGATGATGGTGATGATGAACAACTGTCATAGTACCTTGTTAGCATGATCAGTAAGAAAAGAAGAAGTCATTTCAACAAGACACAAGATGATGCAAATGCAAATGATGATGATGATGATGAGGATGATGATGATGATGATGATGATGAGGATGGAGGATGATTACTTGCCGAGGAATTGGGATTTTCAAAGGGCCAAATTTTCTTATGTTTGATAACACATGTGGTACGATGCATCAAGGTATAGAAAACCGGGATGGCGTGGTACTTAGTGTGATGGACTTTGACTCGACAATCAGATAGGAGTATTCTTGTTCACACTTGACATATAGAAACCTTGCTAGGATGCACTTCAGAAGTTTCAGGCACCTCGGGCCAAAACACAAAAAGGTAAACCTATCCCTGTAATAGTCAACAAGTTGCCCTAGACCTCTTCTATACATACTTAACAAAGCAAGTATTCGCTGAGGTTATATTACAAGAACATCCAACAAGCACAATAGACAAAAGATAACGATCATTGCCCCATTCCTATTTCTCTAAATCCTCTATTTTGGGATATCATCGAGATGTCGTTGGAATGAGTGCAAATAAGATAAGTCAAAAGATAAAGACCAGGTAAACAAACGAACTGATGCTCTTCAATACCCTTACCAGAAAGAGGATGTGTTTTCTAAGGATGATAACCAAAACTTATTGCCAATAGATAATGCCCATTGTAGGAAGGATTCATCCTAGGACATGTTAGTGGATGGCGGCATGTCATTTCGTTTACCCAAAGTGTTCTAAGGGATGATTGATATGGGACCAATTTAGATGAGGAGCTATAGATACCAAGAGATGATGAACTTGCTTACGTACTGACTTAGACTTCAGACTTGATGTTTTGAGTTTTACTTTCTAACCTACTACGCTTTTTTCTAATTGTTTGATCAAAGATTGATGATGACGATTAGTTTATTATGAGTGATGTTTATCGCGGGTGCAAGCGAGATGAGACAGATGGATTTTTTTTCAAATATTTGGATGTTTTTAATGTTTTGTAATGTTTTGAGGTTGTTTTAAATATTTTTCAGGGTTTTACAAATGTTTTGATTTTTTGATTTTTCAAATGTTTTTGGGATTTTCTATGATTTTGACCAAGAGACTAACCTAAAAACCTATCCTAGGGGCCTTGGGGGCTGATCAGCAAATTAGCCTTGCCTATGTTATACATGCAGAGACCATGTAGTTCGATTGACGACTTGACCGATTTACAAATGATGATATACATGATGAGATGTCCGTTTATTATGACAGACTCCTATAGGATTGACCTAAATGTCTCGAGGGATGATCAAAGATCAATCCTTGCCTACGTTCAAGCTCAAAGATGATGTAGTTTAACAAGACGACCTTGTTTTTGACTTTTTGACTAACTTTTTGACCTATTTTTGGATTTTGATATGTTTTGATGTTTTTGGATTTTCTAATTTTTTGATGTTTTTGGATTTTCTGGTTTTGAGGATTTTAAGATCATACATGAATCTAATCCAATGAGAACGTGTCCCCAGCATGATGCAATAGACTACTCCGATAAAGGCAGAACAAACTGACCTTGAGGATGGGTCGAGTAGTACTAGGAGGGATCATGATACGAAAATAGGACCAAGCTATGGTGCAGATGCGAGTGGATGAGTGATGGATGGAGACCTGAATGCGATAGATGATGGAAGCAAAATGGAGAGATGATGCCGAACAAGCCACAAAGATCCTGGTGGATGGAAGGTGCTTATTTACACAAGGCGCCTGTTTGCCAGGTTTTCACTGAGGTATTTGCCCAAAGTGCCACCAAAGTGGTTTTCACTAGAGGACGATTTTTTCTATTTACTATTTTTTATCCTTTTTCTAAATTTTTTGGATTTTTTGCTTTTTGATTTTTTTGTTGTCACCAAGACGCCTGTTTGCCAGGTTTTCGCCGAAGTGACCATTTTTTCAAGACATTTTTTTTTTGGATTTTTTGGTTCTATACCTTGAAAGCATTAGGCATAAAACTTTTTGAGATGGGAGCTATTCATTGGCTCCTGCAGAGGTTCCCCTTCGGGTGTTGATAGCTGATATGCCCCTGATTTGTAACTTGTTGTGATGATGAAAGGTCCTAGCCAATTAGGTTCAAACTTTAGTTTGTTGTTTGGGTTTTGATTTTCTTTTAAGACTAGTTCTCTAACTTGGAAAGCCCTGCTTCTGATTTTCTTGTTGTAGCTCCATTTGAGTCTATTTTGATAGACTTGCAAATGATTTAGAGCATCTATGCATCTCTCATCCAGTAACTCCAGCTCATTTAGTCTTGATACCCGATACTCTTCATCCATGATGAGGTTTTGCAGTGATATCCTAAGGGATGGGAGCTTGATCTCAATGGGGAGTATGGCTTCTGATCCATAGACCAAGGAGAAGGGGGTGGTGCCAGTGGGTGTGTGGATGCTGGTTCAATAAGCCTAGAGGGTGAGATTAAGCTACAGATGCCAGTCAGGACCTACATCATTGACTGTTTTCTTGAGGATTTTGAGGATGGTTTTATTTGTAGCTTCTGCGTGGCCATTTCCTTGGGGATAGTATGGGGTGGAGAAGCGATGCTAGATTTTGAATTTCTTGCACAAGTCATGAACCTCCTAGTTCTTGAATGGTGTCCCATTATCTAAGATAATGGCTTGTGGGACACTATAATGATAGATGAGATAGTTTAGGATGAATTTTGAGATCTGCTTCCCAGTGATATATGTCATGGGTATGGCGTCCACCCACTTTGTGAAGTACTTCATTCCAGTTATGATGAATTTGTGGCCATTAGATGAGGTTAGAGTTATCTTTCCTATGAGATCGAGGCCCCACTATGAAAAGGGCCATGGTGTGATGATGGGGTGAAGCTCTTGAGCTGGAGCATGGATGAGGTCCCCATGCTACTAACATTGTAGACATTTTCTGGTATGATCATGTGCTTCTCTTTCCATTGTGGGCCAATAATACCCCATCCTTAGCAGTTTCTTGGCTATGGTCATTCCACTCGAGTGTGAACCACAAATACCATTGTGTACTTTGGTTAGAGTGGTTGATGCCTCCTTAGCATTTAAGCAATGTAGCAAGGTACCTTCTATGCTTCTATGGTATAAGGTATCACCTAAAATTGCAAATCTAGATGCCTTTTTAACAAAGGTTCGTTTTAGGTTTGATGGCAGGTTAGCGGGTATGACTCCTATGCGAAGATATGTGTAGATTTCATGGTACGAAGGATCACTAGGACCGACGATTTCACACATGAATTTTGATTTCAGTACCTCGAATGCGGGAAAGAGAAGCTACTCAATCAAGAATTCATACTTTGGAATGTTGTTGGGGTGTCCAATAGGGACCCAATTGTCGCCATGGCATCCGCTACTCGGTTGTTGGTTCTAGGAATCTGCTCAAATGTTATTTCTATAAATGATTCTTTAAGAGTCTCCACCAATTTCTTGTATGGAGTGAGCTTTTCATCCTTGGTCTGATATTCATTATTGACTTGATTTATGATCAACTGAGAATCTCCGTAGACTTTGAGAGCTTTGATGTTCCATTGCACAGCTATCCTGAGGCCTATAGTCAAAGCCTCGTATTCCGCTATGTTATTGGTGCAAGGAAATGCTAATTTGTATGATCTTGGTATGAAATCCCCTTGTGGAGTTATGAAGAAGACACCAGCTCTTGATCCATGCTGTGTGTAGGAGCCATCGAAGTATAGTTTCCAATGGTCAGTTACGTTGAGGTTAAAAATTGATTCATCTAGAAATTCTAAGACTAGAGGATTTTCAAAATAAATAGGTGCTTCTCCTAGTTGGTCTGCAATAACTTGTCCCTTGATTGCTTTCCTCTCTACATACTTGATGTCATATTCTGATAATATCATTACCCATTTTTCCATTCTTCCTGTGAGCATTGCCTTTGATAATAGATACTTGAGGGGATCAATTTTCGTGATGAGCTTTATCTTGTGTGCCAACATGTAATGTCTAAATTTTTGGGATGCAAACACTACTGCGAGGCAAGCTTTCTCGATGAATGAGTAGTTTAGCTCATGCCCGACCATTGTTCTACTGATATATTAGATAGCCCTCTCCATTCCATTTTCATCATGTTGAACCAAGAGAGCCCCAAGGGCTACTATTGTTGCTGATACATATAGGATCAATGGTTTCTTTGGGATGGGTGGCATTAAAACTGGCAATGTCAGTAGATATTCCTTGATTTTGTTGAATGATTCTTCACATTTTGTATCCCATTTGTATGCTACCCCCTTATGGAGTAGGTGAGAATATGGGTTCTGCTTATCTGCCAGTTGTGCTATGAATCTTTTGATGGATTGGAGTTTTCCTTGGAGGCCTCTTAATTTTTTTAATGTCTTTGGTGCTTCCATCTCGAGGATTTCTTTCACTTTTGCTGGATCCACCTCGATACCCCTCATGGACACTATGTATCTTAGAAATTTACCTAATTGTACACCGAAGATGCACTTCTTGGGATTTATTCTGACTTTGTATTCCTCTAGTCTCTCAAATATAACACTTATGGTTGCTATGTGATCTTGTCTTTTTCTTGACTTAGCTAGAATGTCATCGACATAGTCTTTGATTGTTTTATGAATCATATCGTGGAATATCAATGTCATGGCCCTTTGATAGGTTGCTCCTACATTCTTTAGGCTGAATGGCATCATGTTCCAGCAGTAGGTCCCCCATAGACAAGTGAAAGCTGTCTTATGTTGATGTTGTTTTGCTATCATGATCTGGTTATATCCTAAAAATCCATCCATTAATGATAGCATCTCATGTCCTGATGTTATCTCTACTATCATGTTGATGTTGGGAAGTGGGAAGTCATCCTTTAGACATGCTTTGTTCAGATATCTAAAGTCTGTATAGATTCTGATGGCTCCGTTAGGTTTTGAAACAGGTACGAAATTTGACACCCATTCTGGATAATCAATTGGTTGGATAAATTCTGCATCTAACAACTTTTTGAGCTCCATTTTGACTAACAAAGCGATTTGAGGATACATTTTTTGAAGCTTTTGTTTGACTGGCTTTGCTTCTGGATACACTGCTAAGTGATGAACCACAGTATTTGGATCAAGCCCGGGCATGTCAGCATAACTCCATGCAAAGTTTATTTGTCTTTCCCTTAGGAATACTGCTAGGAGTTCTTGCTCTTCTGATAATAGTGATTCCACATAAAATGTGATATGCGGGATCTCCTCTGTTCCTAGGTTGATAGGATTGCATCTTTTGGCCAAGACTGCTGACTTCTCCTGATGAATAGCCCTTAAAGAAAGATTGAATCCTTCATCCTCGGGCACCTCAGAGAGGTTTTCACCGTTGGATACGTCCTTTCTTTTTACTATTTTCTTCTCAGAGAGTTCCACAAGGTGGTTTTCACTTAAGGACTTGGATATGATTCTTAGTTTCTCACTTTTGCGATTGAAGGATTCAATCATTTCCCCGTAATAGGCATGTGTGTCCAACTCCATTATAAATCTTGCCTTGTGATCCCCATCTGGAAGGTTATCCCTCAATACCATGAATTCTTAGAGCACCTCATTTTTTTTGAATGTATTGAGGACCAATGGTCCTCGTTGGTCATAGTCAATCAGTTGGGGATATACTAAGCAGATCTCATGATTTTGATGGTTTGGCTCAAAGGATAGGGTACTAATCATGCAAAGGGCGGTATATTCGAATAGCCTAGCTAGATTGGATATGGTGTCCTCATCATCGCTACTACTATAGACATTAGTTATATCAAAGGTATAGTTATCTAGAACATGACTTGTGGATATTGGTAATTGTAGTTCTACTGCAGTTGGCTGATGAGGTTTATTAACTATTCTAACCAAAGGACTTTGGCCATGTATGGTTATACTCAGAGGGGTACATCTAAGGCCAAGATTTGTTATCGGTCGAGTCTCTAGCATGATAGGTATTATGAGCCCATTTTCGTTTTGTCCAAGTCTTTGGTTTCTGTTGTAGCCCATTGCAAGCATCGTTTGCAGACCCTTACTTTCGTATCCATTGGTAAATCTAGTACTGGTCTTTCATCTTGATAGAGAAAGTGTGATGGATCTTCCTTAATAACCTCCTGGCCAAGGTTTCCCCAGCTTGTGAATTCAGGATAGTCTTTAGGAGATGTTTGTGATGTGGAAGCTTGATTTTCTTGTGGACGACCCCATGATCTAGGGGATTGTGGTAGCTTCCCTACCACAAAAGCATTATTAGGGAGCTTGTAGCTTCCACAATTGTCATCCTGGATGATGAGCTTAATGTCAAAAATGGTGGGAATGGCAGGAGTGGCAGGTGTCTTTGTCACAGAAGTGGATGCGAGGGTGGTGGGATCGATGTATTGTGTGGATGGGCCCTCATCATTTTTTGGAACTTAGGGGATTTTGTAATACTTTGCCTCAAGATTTTTGCAATATGAGAACGGTTTGAGATCTCCATGGATAGTAACCTCTTGTCCATTATGTGTAAATTTCACACATTGGTGGAAGGTTGATGCTACGGCTTTCATCGCATGGATCCACGGGAATCCGAGGAGGATATTATATGGTAAGTCAAGGTCTAAGACTTGGAAAGTAGTTTCCATGATGGTAGGCCCTACTTGAATAGGGAGTTTAGTCGTGCCCTGAGACACTCTTTCTTGGTCATCATATGCTCTAATCATGATGCCCTTTTCTTTGTCGATGGAATCTTATGATATTTTCAACTGCTTGACGAGGCTGAGAGAACAGATGTTCAAACCCGCACCTTCATCCACCAAGACTCTTTTGATTTTTCTCTTATGTACTATGGCTTCCAAGTGAAGTGCATGGTTGTGGGATGGTTGGGCGGGGAAATCTTGGTCAGAGAATGTAAGGAGATTAGGTGTTATGATATTTCTGACCATAGCTTGGAATTGCTTCGCATCGAGATCTGCGGGGATAGTGGATGAGGCTAATGATTCTTCGAGGATCTTTTTATGCGCTAATGAGATTTTTCACAACTCCATGAAGGAGATATGTGTTGGTGTTCTCTTGAGTTGATCTAAGAAATTGTAGCCATTGGGAACGGATCTAGATGAAGGGACCCTATTTGGTTGGGATGATCCTGCGATGGTGACTTTTCTGCCTCTTGTGGTGACTCCACAATCTTCAGCATGGGCACCCTTGATGGTGATGACCATGCAGTCTTCATTTAGGGAGGCAACGACTGATTCATACACATGATTTACATTTGAGTGGGTGCCTTTCCCTTTATCATTTTTATTCCCTTTGTTGCCATGATTCAGCATTGGATTCGTGTAGATTTTAAGATCCTGATTTCCCATAGGTTGTTCCACATTTATGATTTTCTTATCGATGAGATCTTGGATGATGTTTTTGAGTCTCATGCAACTGTTTGTGGTATGGCCTTTGATTTTATGAAATTTGCAAAGTTGATTCACGTTATACCAAGGAGGTTTGACATCAGGTTCTTGGTAGTTCTCAAATGTAGGAGGCTTGATGAGTTTTTCATCGATCAACTTTTTCATTATGTCCTCAGGGGGTTCCCCCAAAATGGTCTATTTTCATTTGGGGTAACTTTTGCATTGAGGTGGTCCCCTTTGGTCATTGATATTATTGATGGTTGGATTGTTGTTGGTTTGGTATGTTGTGTGATGAGTGTTTTGATTCTGTGTTTGGATTTGTTGTGCGGGTGTGTTTTGACGAGAAGCACTAATGACCACCTTGGCATCTACAACACCATCATTAGTGACATTTTTGTTCCTTGCCCACATACGAGGTTTATCATTGTAATTGGATGGTGGGAGATTATTTTGTTGTTCATGATATGATGTTGATTCTATGGGTTGAGTCACAAGGGCTCTTTCAATGCTAAGCGCCTTGGAGATCAATTGATCATATGTGGTGATGCCCTGAACCTTGAGATGAAATGCCAAACGGCCTTCAAGGTTGGCTATGATGGTACAAACTTGTTGTTCTTCTGGCATGGTCCACTTACTCTGATTGGCCTTGGATCACCATCATTGAAGGAATGAGGCGAATGACTCACCCTTTCCTTGTTTTAGAGCATAGAGTTCCTCGAGACTAACATCCATTGCAATGTTGCATGCATAATTTCAAATGAATGCGTCCCTAATTTCTTGGAATGTTCTAGTGCCTGAAGGTAAGCGAGAGAACCATTCTATAGCGGGGCCTACCAAGCTCCTAGGAAATAGTCACATTAGATAAGTATCGTCATATGCGACTGCCATGCAATGAACCTAGAATTCCCTGATGTGATCTTTAGGGTTTCCCATCCCTCGATATTTGTCAAATTTGGGGGTTTCAAATCCTTTAGGGAATGGTTTCATCTCTAAGCTCCTATCAAATGGATAGGGACACAAGTTGCTTAGTGTTTTGGTTGTTCACCCTGATTGAAGGTCGAGCACTTGTTGTGAGAGCAACCTGAGTTGTGTCGTCACATCATTTTGCGGATCAGGGGGTGAAATGAAAGTGTTTTGGGGTGTTTCAACCGTGGTTTGGATGGGTGGGTTGGTCGGTGTGTTGTTCAATGGTATTTGTATGTTTTTTCGAGTGAGGTAGGATTCCACTTGCTTTTGTATGAACAACACTTGTTGTTGATCTTGTTGTTGTTGCACTAAGATTTGTGCTTGTTTTTGCGCTTGCTGCTGTTCCAACGTTGTGCTTGTTGTTGTTCCAACAATGCTTGTTGTTGGGCTACCAATTATGCTGCTTCTTGTTGTTCTTGGTATTTCTTTAATGCTTGTTGATATGCTTGCAACTACCCTGCTTGTTGTTGTGCAAGAAGTTGTGCTTGATATTGGGCTTGCTGTGCTTGATATTGAGCTTGCACTTGAGCTTGCACTTGTGTTGCTTGTGCTTGTGTTGCTTGTTGTTGCAATAGAAGTTGTGCTTGACCTACCTTTTGTGCTTGTAATGCTTGCGCAGCTTGGGCAGGTTGTTTTTGTTGTTGTTGCAATAACGCTTGGGCTTGTTGCGCTTGTAAGGCAGCTTGTGTAGCTTGAGTAGCTTGTGTAGCTTGAGCAGCTTGCTGAGCAGCTAGGTGTACAGCTTTTTGTTTCTGCACTTGTTGGTATCCTCTTTGGAAAGCGGCTTGCAATGTTGGGTTATATTGACTTGATGTGGTGGAAGTTGGTGGTGGTGGGGGTGGTGAATGGTGATGTCGTGTTGATTATTTGATTAGTGTATGGTGGTGTTGGTGTGGTAAGTGGTGCCGTTGATGTGTTTGGCCCTTGAGAGACCATTCTTTGTGATGTTATGGGGGTGTTTGATGATGTTGCAATTATTTGTGTGTTTGTCACCTATTGTTATGATGTCATCGACAAGTTTTGAGTGTTAAACAAAATGCTTTGGTTGATAGTTGGGATGTTGTTTTGATCGATACTTGGTAGAGGGGGAAGCCCTAAACCAAGGAGTGGTGTGGATGATAATGGCAGTGGTGGGATAGGTGGAAATGTAAGGGGTGTTAGTTGTTGTGTGGTGTCAAATATGCCCCCTAGTCCGAACATACCTCCCTCTTCTTGTGAATTTGTGAGAAGAGGTGTTTGAGGTGTCGCGTGAAAAAATGATGATGGATCATGATGGAATGTGAGAGGAACATTTTTATGTAATGGGTTTTGGGGTATATTTTGTTCCAATGTGGTGTTTACATCCAATTTTTGATTATTAACAAGGGGATGTGATTGAAGAGAATTAAGAAATGTATTTCCCTTGTTGACATTGGGTTCGGTTGGAGCAAATGATGTTGTGATTTGTGGAATGTTTTGTGTGATGTTTTGGGATGGGGGTGTAGATGAGATGGGAATGGTGGATGATATTGGAGGAAAAGATGTCTCTACTATAGTACTCACATCAAAATCAGAGGGTAACTTGGCCCCTTGTTTTTCTAGCTCAAGCATGTATAATGAAGGGTTGAGCCTCATCATGATGTTGATGATTTTATGGTTCTCTGGATTTTCGAGCATTTTAGTCATTTCTTCGTGAGACATTCCAAAGGCAAGATCCTCTCCTTGGTTTTCTTCTTGTGTATTTTGTGACGATGAGAGGGTCAATGGATTACTTGATTCAGCGGGATTCATTTCTGCATTTGTTTGGCTAAGATCGCTTAAAGCAGGTGTTTCTTTGTTGGCTTCCATACTCTTCTTATATTGAGATCTGGTTAGAACCATAAAACAAGGATCAATTTTTGAGAATATGGGAGATGAATCTCTTGATTCTTTGGATTTGATCTTTATTTTATGCCCCAAAGTAGAAATTTTTTTAGGATGCCTTGAGGATAAAAGGTGACGATATGATGATGATGTTAGGGATGGATGATATAGATGTTTTGGGCTTTTGATAAATCTTGAATGAGATACTAGGCTTTTTAGGACTTGTGGATTTTGGTTTTGATTTTGACTTTGATTTTGAACAAAAAAACCCTAAGATGTTGGATGATGATCTAAGGGATAGTTTTGTTCAAAGGATGATGATTTGAATATGTGTGAGGAGAAGGATGCATCTACCCACACCTAGCCAAAGGTGTTTTGATAAATGTTTTCAAGGATTTGGTCTCAATGATTTTGATGATTTTGGTTTTGCCACAAAGCCTTGTATTTGGGATGATTTTGAGATTTTCCAAAAGGTAATGGTGAGATGAAATTTGTTTTGATGTGTTTTGGAGAAGATTTTGGTTTGCTTTGATCCTAAGATGAACCTAAAAGGGACACTTTGTTTTCCTAGACCTAGGTATTGAAGAGCATGTAAATTCTTCCTAAAGACCTTTGTAACCAAAAAATGATTCCATTTGAACACACATTTTTGGATTTTCAACCAATGATTTTTTTCTTTTGGGGTTATGAGTCTTCAACACATATGAAAGTTCATTTTTCTTAGCTTTGCTTAATGTATTTATTTTACTAAAAACACTTTCTTCAATTAGGTTTTTAAACTAAGATGTCCAATGTCTTAATTTCTTCAAACCCCACAAGATATGTTATGTGGAAATTCAATGAACTTAAGGAAAGGGTTTTCCTATTGTTTACTTAAGGAGACAAATTGAGATAGAATCCAATGTTTAGAAACCTCTAAGTGTAACGCCCTGCCGTGCGAACCCCAAAGGACAACAACATAATAATTGCCGCACAATTTTTTTTTTAAAATAACATAACATACATGTAACACACATTAAGTCATAACATGAATTTTATTTAAGTAGATTCATTAACATATACATCCTTTGGGGTACACGAGGAGTCATTACGAGACTTAGATCCATACAACGACAATAAAAAAAATAAAAGCCAAAGATATAATCCATAACAAAGTATACCTTAATAATTATAACATGTACATGATACATCATTGATAAGAAACCATCTGTGAACATAAATACAACATATACATGATTAACTTAACACATTAAATAACAACTGCCATGGCCAATATCCACACCAAGTTTAACACTATATTACAGTATAATGTTTAAGAAGTACAATAATACAAAAGTGTTCCCAAACATAAATGGAAACCATACACAAGATACCATGATACGAATAGACAGATGAATACAAAGTATCATAACTAGCTCCAAGACAAATACAACTCTGGAGTCACTGCAACATCACCAATCCGCACCTCTCGATCCTTGAATGGGGACCCAATGGGGTGCTTAGCATGTTCCACCCGACCGCGTGAGTCCTAAGACCCACCCCCCGTGCTAGGAGCTAACAAGAAAGAGACCTCAACCAAGAACATCCAAACATGGAACCACAAGACTCAACAACATACAAAGGTATCATAAAACTCAAGGATTACAATGACATAATCAACCACATCCAAGAGTCAACATAACTGAATCTCATCACATAAATCAAAGCAATAACTAGTAAACAAGTAACCAAAGGATGATCATGAAGCACTTCCAAATCAACAGAAAACATAATACAATTCCAAATTGCAATTAAACAATACAATAACATCATATCACAGTACCAAAAGAGTACAAGGTCAAAACCCAAACATCAACAAGATTTATACAAGACCATAGAATACACCATAGATAAAATAGGGTAAAACCATAAATCAATTCAAATAACAAGGTTTCATCAATTCAAGACAAAGGACCACTTCCAGAGGATTTCCAAAGTAGCAACATAAGAAGGAGTGTTAGAGGAGAGTGTCATTGCATGGCTTAACATGGATTCTCCAGGCTACCTATTGCAAGGTACTGCCTCCATCTACTGACGGATTATCCAGGCAACCAAGCACTAGGAATTGCCTCCATCTATGGTTATCTAGGCTACCTATCTCAAGGAACCGCCCCATAGGGTTGCTCATGCGGAACCGTTACCTTTCGCGAAGACAAGGCAACGATCATGCCAACCATGGCCTTCTCAATCCCCTTTAGTCTGTGGTAGCACTAAAAGGCAGATGAGGCATCAATTATCTTTTTTAATGTGATTCTACCCACCCCCTAGTTAATTACTTAGGTTTTCACTTATTAATCACACTCTAATGAGGGCTATCTTGGCCCCCCTTTGTGCGCCGACCACCCACTTAGAGCCACTCTCTCTCTAGACACTCAAAACATAAAACCAAAATCCAAGGGTTGTACAACATAACATCAACATTAGATCACAACAGAGAAACATGCGAGGCATTACCCATCTCGCTATAAACACATAATCAAAGTCTCAACAATTCCCGTACAACCCTTTCAAAATCATGATACCAAAACACTTGCCACATAAAGAGAGAACATCAATTGTCAATCATCTCAAGCCTCTAGAAGCCAAAAGAACGACAATCCACAAATGAGGGTAAAAATGAAGAAATACAGTCCCAACACAGAAACTTAACATATGGAAATCTCCTCAACCAAAATGATAAGGATCCATCAACCTCATTTATTAATCAAATATGAACTCAATGAATAAAATCACCTATGAAAACCAAACAACTCAAGAGATACATCGAAACAATTCATCATAACAATCCTCAAACACGGGGATACACTTAATAAACAAACAAACACTTTCTATCCATCTGCAAGGACCAAAATCTAATCACAACCTTATGACACAAAAGAGCTCCATCCATAAACAAAACTCAAATAAAATAAAATAAAAATACAAAATCATCTTGATAAAAATCATCTGGCTCAAACCATCAAATCAATCATGAAACAAGTAAGCAGCCATATAGAGAATTTACGAAGAAGAGAATAAGGAGATAGTCATCATTTAGAAAATCATCTAATTAACATAATCCCTACATCTATCCAAAAATAAACAGTCAACTCTACAACCATCAATTCTCCTAATTACCAAAATAAAACTATCTTAACCAAGAAATTTTCTTATTTTCAACATATCCCTACCTACTTCATAAACTTATAAATATAAAACAATCACACTAATATTCACGTCACACAATTACATGAATGAATGTTTATACAAAAATGTTCATTTCACATAACAATTCGTAGGTCTCAAAAATAAATATGAAAGATTCCATTACCTATTTGCCAAGAGTATCCATTAGCCAATCATAAAAGCATGTGAGGAGTTAGATATTAAGATAACATTTATTTAATTCTAAAAGAAATATAAAAGAATTAAAAGATATCATGAAATTAATACTATAAAATTAAATCACCAATTAAGAGAACATATAAGAAAAAGTCGATATATACTTTATATTTTAATTTTCATTAAATTAAATATCACGTTAAAATTTTTACCCTACCTTTCCATCCTAATTTAGATACAATGATTAATAATATTCTAAAAGGACATATGTTTCCTCAGATAGAAGGAGCAAGGTTAAAGTGTTGGACTGGTAACAATAATAATAATTTAATAGAAATGGATATAAAATTGTAGTAAGGTAGCGACCTTAGGAGGAATTGAGTTTAAGCCATCGGTACCAACATAGTTTGGTAAAAGATATTCTATTTGATACCAATCTATTTCCAATAACTATTTAGATATGATTATTGCTAATTTTCAAATGCGAAATAAACCTTAAATTAATATTATGGTAGGTGACATATAAATACAAGACTAAATCCTACCATGATCTTTTTATTTCATACCCTAGCTATATCGTTTTACTTCCAGGTTTCAGCACCCACTCTGCCTCAATATATTTATACAAGTGATAATATTAGTATATATTTATAAATATATATACGTGCATAATTAAATTACGCATTATACTACAAGAGATTCCTGAATATGAAAACGTACTCCCTTCACCGATTTGATTACATATGGGCAATAAAAGAAATCTTATTACTATTCTATTCCCTATCGATATGCAAAAGACTCAATCAATATACTAGTCACAAATGTTGGATACAGAAAAACAAGGAACGAAAGGAAACATAATCACCAGGGACCAAGTACAAAAAAAATGGTAGGGAAAGGCTCTTATTTCAACCAACCCTCTCACACAAGATCTCATTAACCTGATCTAACACATATACTATTGACATACGAAGTATATTTTATTTTCAAGTGCTGCAACTGCGATAGATTGACAGAAGAATCAAGCAGGTTATTTAAACCCTTGAACTTTCCTGTTATATTCAAGCGCGGCTGAGATAGGTTTGCCAAGGAATTAGAGGGATTATTTAAATCTATACACCCTACCATGATCAATGCGCCACAGTGTCAGGCTAACAAAGATACCAGAGAGACTATTTAATTTACTACACCTTTGCAAGTCTAAACATTGCAGCTGTGATGGTTTGCTAATGGTTTCAGGGAGACTATTTAATTCTGTATAATGTCTCAACTCTAACTGCCGTAACAGTGACAGGTTGCCAAGCATATCAGAAAGTAAATATTGGAATTTGGAAATATCGCCATCTGCTTGCATTATTGTCAAATCCCAAATGTTTTCCTCAAGACTAAGGGGAAAGGAGATAGGCGAAGTGCAAATACGTGACTTAAGAATAGGAGAAACTTTAATTTTCAAATTCAAGCCAATAAGTCTGAGAACAAGGCCACACACAGAAGTATTGATTCACAGCTCAGAGCTATGTATATATAGAAGTATGCATATATTTATATCAATTTACAACTAACTCAATATCAACCAAGTAAGATAGTAAGCATTTATGAGTTTATAACCAGCGCAGTGAAATAAATCTAATCCCAGACCATTGTTTACTATGCATTGTTTACATTATATCGAACTTCAGAGCAATCAAATTTTGATAAATATCAATAACAGTTTGTAATACATAATAATCTACTGGAGGATGTCTGATTAAGACTTGGCTTAACCCGGAGAAGGTAATATAAGCGGCGGTGCATGCAAGAACCATTAGTTCAAAAAAAAAAATAGCCGAAGCTAATCTAATTCCACATTGTTCTATAATTATGAGCTCTGGATCAGACAACCAACAATAATGAAGGGGAAAAATTCAATATTTTCCATACGTTGTGGCTACAAGAAAATGTGTATGCAAAGACAAGGAAAGCGAACTGATCCAAAAAGGGGATTTTCAAGAATGTGATATCATGAAATACCATCATTTCAGATTAAAAGAATGCATTGAAAGGACCTCTAAATTTTCAAACATATGCTAGTGGTCAAATGGCTGAGATGGCACAAATAAGGCATAGCATAAACAAGCGAATTGATTAAAGGAACGCCATGAGAACTGTCTTTGCATGGTCTACGATGTTTGCATGACATGCCTAAAATTCCAATGATATAATAGCTTTAGATTCTTTCAAACAATACGATTTAAGCCCAGTTTCAAATTTCTAAATAGATATGGATAGAACACAAAGAGATCTAAAATACTTGAAATGTAAAAAGGGAGATGTGTAACTTACAAAATCCATCACAGTGCCCTTGCAGCCGAAATACGACACAAGAAATCTAAAGAAGCCACAGAGGGCCAGATTACGCCTCAATCAATCAAAATTCTGCTCCAAACTTTCTCTGTACTTCACCCCCCCACCAATATCTTCACATTATTATCAAATTTCACTCGCTTGGTTTCTTTTCCTCAAATCCTGAATCTTCTCGTGAAGTTCCATAGATGCACACCTGATAGCTTTTTCCCTCTCTTCGATTCTGCAAAATTGGAAACATGTTCTCCCTTTTGACCCTCATGCCAGAGGTACAATATACTACTGTAGGCGCCCCTTCAATTCCTAACTAAATGTCTTTTCCCTTCCCCATAACTGAATATTGAAATAGAGATAGTATTTCTTTTCATGTTTATTATTTATTTCACAGAGGAATAATGATAAAATAAAATCTTATATGAAATATTTTATCCTCCGAAAATAATAATAAGGGAGTCATTTTAATTTTGTTTATTATACTATTATTCATTATTTCCATAATCATTTATTTATTTACTGATAATATTCAAGTTTGATTTATTTAATTCATTTTAAACATTAATAATATTTTATTAGAATTTATTTCATCACATTGTTTACCATATTAACATTATTATCTTCACAAGATAATTAACTTATCAATTATAATTAGGCACCAAACTTTTAATGGCTTTTCTCATTTTTACCCTCATTCCAACTTAAGTACAATTTTAATATTTAATCCTTTCTAATATTTTCTCACTTTTAAATTTATTAATCAAATTTAATCATTAAATGATAATTACCTTTCCTCATTTAATCTGATTACTTTAAATAACAACTCCCAAAGATAATTAAATTAGCATTTTTTTTATTGAATCTAATTCTTTATTTAATCCCAAATAAAATAGGTAACCTTATAGTTAAATTAATTTTATTAATCAAATCCAAACATATTATTAGTGTTATTTCATAACCTTAAAATTAAATTAAATAATAAAATCACCACATCATCATAACATTACCAACAACAACTTACTTAACATCAACGACAACCGCAAACGGAGGGCACTACACTAAGGGCATGAATCCCAAGGGAAAGCAATAACATATGGATTGAGTCATTTGTATTTGTCTTCAAAAGGGTTTGAAATTTGGATGAAGTTCAAGTGTTTGTTTCCATAATGTTTTCGATCAAGCAATGCATTTTGTAACCCAAGAATAAGTACAACCCTATGGATGTGTAAGACAATGCTTGTTGGATTCCCACTTGGACAAGTCCAACTACACTTATCTCTAGCGAATGGTTAGATGCTTGACCCCACTGGCTCCCCTCCACGACACTCACTTGTACGGGGCAACCAAGCATCAACACCCATGAAACTCCCATGGCATGTTTTCCATTTCTACTAGAAGACCGTAAAAGTGTGGGGCGGCTTCAGAACGACCGTTCTTGCACCAACAAATAGATTAAAGTATTTTGGAAAATTCTAGCACAAGGGTTTTAATAAGTACTTTTCGTTCGTGGAAATTGACCCATATGGCAAGAGTCCCCTTTCAGATCCATCTTGTCTGAATCAACCACGTGATATTGGCGTTTCTTCCAATATCCACATTTATATCTTAGTTGGAAATACTCTTGGCTTTAGAGTGTTACCGGTTGAGCCATTCCCTTGGGTGAGTACTTTTTCCCCAAGGCAGGCCCTCTAGGATAAACAAAAGTGAATGAAGAACAAAATCCATAACTCGATCAATCTTTGATAGCAACAAAGAGAGAGAATATACATGAAAATGCCCCCACTCACACTCGCACAAGATTTTGTTCAATTTTAAGCCCAAATCGAAATGTGGAGGTGATTGCTTTATCTTAACCCAAAGTCATGAAAAAGGCCTTTTGATTCTCAAGATTTCTATAAAGCGCGAGATAAGCGCATATGTCCTTTTTCAATGCCTTTAGTCTAAGTAATCCTTCACGAAAAACAAAGCTACACTTATTCTTTTTAAATCCACAAAGAAAAATGTGAGTTCGTTTTAGAGCACCAAATCACAAGTGTAAGACATTTTGTTCAATTTGTTAATCCAAGAAATAAAATCTAGTAAGTTGTGATCCTAAGGTTCGTTTTAGCCTTTTGCAAGAAATGGAAAATGTCCTTTTTAAGCACAAATGAAAGTTAGTGTTGTAAGAATGAAAAGATAACAAATTCTCAAAATAGTGTTAAACAAACACTAAAGTGTTTAAAAACACTTGGATTGGACGAAACATCATCGTGCCCCTTTTTCCTTTGTTTTCAATTTTCAACCTACAAAGAGGAAAAACTAGTAAGATTCCAGAAAAACACAGAAATTAAAAAGCAAAAAATAGAGGAAAAATCAATCATAAATCAAAAGCACGTGCTAAAATTAAGTTTTCCCTTTTTACTATCTCCCAGCATCGCAACTCATGATGGCGTCATAGTTTGGTCTCTCAGTGGTGCCCTCAAAGTGCTGCTTACCAGTCAGCGTCGCTCTGTGTCAGGACAGAGAGCTCAACTTCGTTGCAATTTTCAGCTCATGTCACAGTTTGCATCCAGCGTCGGAGTTTAATTTTTTTTGAAAATTTCTGTAGGTCGGCGAGTCTAGTGGCAGAGTTTAAAATTCAAAATTTTTGGCGGGACAAGTCCAGTGGCGGAGTTTGTGTTTTAAGCAATGCCATATAGCGACGCTGAGCTCCCAACGTTGGAATTTCCTGTGTGTGAAGAAAAATGTGAAAATTTCAAGAAAAGATTAGAAATAATGATATCCAGCCCTCCTTCTAGCGCCAAATGTGCGAACCCCAAACTTGGTACCTGCAAAACAACATGGGTAAACAAGTTAAACAAGGAAATGCAAGCCAAAACAAGGATTCCCCATGAAATTCATTTACAACATTCAAACTAGGAATGAAATATCAAAGAACACAAAGGAAATGATAAAGCAAAAGATTAAATCCTAATTAGATGTGAAAACTCATGATCCCATGGGGGAATTGGTGCCAATTTGATGTGAAAATTTGGCCCTTTCCCAATTCCTAAGATGCAAGCTTCGAATGTTGAAGAGATTGATCCACTTTGTTGATGAAGAATGAAGACTCCAAGCAAAAAATCTGCAAAGACCTAGCTATGACTTAATGATAATGGATGAAATTCAAGAGGTATTTGAGCATGATAACTTTTCCTAGATTGTGGATGATCAAATGAGGATATGAGCTCTTTATTTATAGAATTCTAGGATGGATGAATGTCCAAATTTGAGCAATGTGGGACTAACATTCATCCAATGATATGATGCCACTTGTCAAGCTATCAATGGATGATGGATGTGCAAAATTTGGGATTTGTGCCAATAAATGCCAATATTTGAAATTCAAATTTGTTGAAATGACATGCAAGAGGGAAGGGAAAATGCAATAAATGCCACTTGGCTCAAGGCAAAGGATATGTAAGAGATTTTAAATGTCATGTTGGATGTACATGTTGACTTAGAATTTTTGAATTCAAATTGAGAGAATATTCCAAAAGATGCCTTGTGAGGAAAATAGAGATTTAATAAATGAATTAAATCTATTTTCATGTGCAACTTGCATTATCTAGAGGATGTGACATGAGATGAGGTTAAATTAATCAAGGGTTAATTAATTTAACAGGAGAGGTTAGATGATGTGACCTATTTGACTTAAATTTATGGATTTATTTAAATTAAATAAGAGAGGAATATGATAAGAGGCTAATTAAATAAGGATTTTGATTTATTTAATTAAAAGGGATGGTGTTAGATTAAATCAAATAAGGTTTAAATTTATTTAATTTAATGGATAGACTTTAGAGATTTAATCAAATAAATTGATTATTTAATTAAATAGGGATAATTAGATCAGATGGATTGATTTAATTAACAAAAGAGATTGACTTGATTAGATAAAATGATTTATTTAATTAAGAGAAAAATATTGATGAATTTAATTAGATAGGGGAATTTGATTAAATGGTTAGACTGAGGGATGATTCAGGAAGAAACGATGTTAGTAGGTCAGGTTTAGATGCACGATGTTAATCAGTATATTTTACGTGTCTACAGATAGGCTAATTGAAAAACATCTATAGCTTTGAAATGGTATCATATTTTTTGTATCCGAAACATGCATCACATTCTATGGTTCACATACTATAGGATTATTAAAAAAAAAGGAATTTCATGAAGTTTTGACCAAGTTTTAAGGTTGAGACATACGAGTTTTTATATTTTTTAAAAGTTGTAATTAAAACTTCATAATTAATTATTTACTTGGAAAAAAATTACAAAAAAATATGCATCACATCGAGACATGAGTCCTCTACTTATATCTAAAATCTTATAAAAAAATATTATCATTTTATTGTGGTTAGGGTGGTCAGACAAATACCTACTTATTTTTTCCCCGAAATTTAAGTACTACTGCATTGAAATTTCAAATTTTCACCAAATAGTTTAAAAAAAAAACCTAGTAGTTTAGAAACTACATTCAATTTGCTACAGATTCTATTATTACATATTTTTGAAATAATATAGATAACTTATTCAAATTTTTACGTCAAGAACTGCCTAACTTTGATTTTTCTGAATTTTTTTTCACTTAAGGGTCTATTTTTTCCATGATGATCCTACACATACCCATATTATTGAAACCCTCAAAAAATAATAAAATCCAAAAATATTCATAAAAATAAAATATCCAAAATCATCAAAACATACCAAAGATCCAAAAATAGGTTGAAAACAACAAAAAGTCAAAAACATAGTCATCATGTCAATATGTGTTATCTCTGAGCTTGAAAATAGGAAAAGCCAATAATTTATCATCCCTTGAGGCATTAGGTTAGTCCTTAGGAGTGTCATAATAAACTAACAATCCACACATGTTCATACTTCATCAATAAACGAGTCTATGTTAGTCAAACTATGTGGTCTATGCGTATATAATGTAGTCAAGGCTAATCTTTGATCAGCCCCTGAGGCCCCTAGGATAGGTCCTTAGGTTAGGTTCTTGGTCAAAATCTCATAAAACACAAAAACATTAGAAAATTTGAATATCAAAACATTTTTAAAACATATCGAAAACCCAAAAAATAGCCTCAAAACATTTCAAAAATACCAAAAAACATTCAAAAAACCCAAAATCCATCCATCCCATTTCATGCTCACCCACAATAAACATCCACTCACAATAAATCATTTTTCACCTTCAACCTTTGGCAAAACAATCAAAAACAAGTATATCAAATTGAAAAGTGTTAACTCAAAATGTACAGGTATTAAGTTTAGGTTAGTAGTTAAAGAATTTGGTCATCTCTTCGTATCAATAGCCCATCATCCCATTAGTCACAACATCATCTGATAAAATCATGTCCTAGGATGCATCCTTCCTAAAATGTACATCAACATCAGGTATCAACGTAGGTTAGTCTTTGCTAGAGGTATGAAGAACATTAGCTTCTGTGTGTACTTGATATTTTCTTTTGGTTTATCTCATTGTACTCATTCCAACGACCTCTTGAGATGATGTCTAATCAAAATGATTTAGAGTGAAAGGAATGGGGCATTAATCAATATCTTTTTTTTGTCATGCTTATTGTATATTCTTGTAATATAGCTTTGGTGATGCTTACTTTGTTTAGTATGTAGGGAGGATGTTTTGGATGTCTTGTTGACTATTACATAGGGAGGTTTCTCCTTTCTGCGTTTTGGTCCAAGGTGTTTCACATGTCTGAAGTACATCGTAACAAGGTTTCATATGCCGAGTGTGAACAAGGATACTCCTATCTTTTTACCGAGTTAGATTCCATTGCACTAGATACCATGCCATCCTAGTTGTTTATACCTCAATGCATTGTATCTATGTGTGTTATCAAACATAAGGAAAGTTGTGCAATTTATATCCCAATCCCTTGATAAGCAATAAACCATCATCGTCATATCTAATAAAGTCTCAATGACTCATAGACTTGTTGGACTTCTGCATCTTCGTGGAATCAAGGGTTGATCCCTCTCTTTCTTCTATCTTCTCCACGTAATAACATGGTAGATCATAACATTCGAACAAAAATTTATCTGCATCCATCCTGCATCCACAAACCACCAACATCTTGCGTACACATGTACATATCATTATAATAGGAAACATCATCCATATCACATGCATTGCATCATCATTTACGTTGTTTAGGATAATATAGATTTATTATTCTAAGCATCTTAAAACCATCTCATTTGCATCAGCATCATAATATATATTTGCTACTCTAACCTTCTCATTTTACCATCTTTAACCTCTTTTTCCTGACCTTGACCTAAAATTGAAATTTTCGCTTGATCTTTCGAGGGGGCAATGTACCAACATAATTCTTTCCGCTGGGGCAATAGTGGGGCATCTAAAAAAAAAGGAAATTTTTGAATTTTGATTTCAGCAACATCAATATTTGAACCAATGCAACTGGTACATTGCTTCAAAGAGGGGAAAATTGTATACATGCAAATAATCCTAATCAACATTGTACATCTAATTCAAATTAATTAACATCAATTCTTCTATTAATCGAATAAAGCAATTTATTGGATTAATTTACTAATGTTTATCATGTCTAATTAAATAAATCAATTTATTTAATCAAAACCCTAAAATCCTCCCATTTGATTTAATAAATCAAATTATTCAAATCAAATGTCACAATCTCCTAATCCCTTCAAATTGATTAACTATGAATTACTTAACTCTTAATCATCATTACCCATCCTCTAGATTTTGACTCAACCTTGGTCAAACTAAACCCTTGATTAACTAACCAACTTGCACATGAAAATAATTCTTTTAATTAACTAATTTTCCTATTTTCCCTCACAAAGGAATATTCTTTGAGAATATTCCTTCAATAACTCCACTTATTTGAGTTTCTTACCCAAACATTAATGCCTCTTACAAAGGTATTAACTCCTCTTACACTCTCAACCATAAGCATTAATCTCTCTTACATGCTCACCCACATCCTCTTACACTCTCAACCATATACATAAATATCTCTTACATCTTCTTAACTATGCACATATTCCAAAAAATGTGGTCCACCTGCAACCATTAGCCTTGTGACAAATGCCACAATCTCATTGATTCTCCTCTAGTCCCACATTCCTCCAATATCTTAATTCTTAAACCCTTCAACCCTATTGATAGATAGATTCTCTATGAAGAAAAGATCCACAATCATATGCAAGTTTAATATAGGCACACTTATATCCATCCTCCAATTGCTATTAATATCTTTGAGGGAAATTAAGCATTCATCACTTGCATCTTCATCACATTTTGGAAGCTCATCACAAGGGATTGGGAATGGGCTCTCTTTCCATATCAAAGAAGCACCAGTCCCCCTATGGGATTGAGGTTTGGTCTATTTTAGATAGGTTTACATGCTTGCATGCTTTCTTTGTGTGCTTTTATTATCATGTTTTCTTATCTTAATGTGATCAATAATTTCATAGGGAGCTTGATTTGTCTTCGCTAACTTGAATAACTCTCTTGTGTGTTGATCATGTTGGATTGAGGTCAAAATATTGCTCACAAGACCATAACATACATCAGACTACCAAAAACACTCGCACATGGTACTCTATTCATGAACTTTATCTCAATAGGAGATTTTCAACAATCCTTCATAGAAAGCTTTGTCCCCTGCAATACAAGAACAATTAACTATCTGCAAGTTTTCATGATGAACCTCTCCAAAACTATATTCACATACTTAGCTCTATCTCTTCTGTTCTCAATCCCCAAAATATACCTCACTACACCTAGATCCTTTATCTCAAACTGTGTTGACAACTGAGACTTGGGTATGTGCAGGATCATCATGGAGAAAATAGGCCCTTAAGTGGCAAAAAGTTAAGAAAAATCAAAGTTAGGCAACTTGACGTAAAAATTTGAATAAGTTTTCTATATTATTTCAAAAAATGTAAGAATAGAATTTGTAGCAAATTGAATTTAGTTTCTAAACTATTAGGTTAATTTAAAAAGAAAAAATCTATTTGGTGAAAATTTGAGATTTTAATGCAGTAGTACTTAAATTTCAGGGAAAAAATAAGAAGTAGGTGTCTGTCTAACCACCTTAACCACATTAAAATGATAATAATTTTTTATAATATTTTAGATATAAGTAGAGGACTCATGTCCCGATGTGATGCATATTTTTTTGTAATTTCTTTCCAAGTAAATAATTAATTATGAATTTTTTATTACAACTTTTAAAAAATATAAAAACTTGTATGTCTGACCACCTTAACTTGGTCAAAACTTCATGAAATTCATTTTTTTTTTCAATCTTATAGTATGCAAATTATAGAATGTGAGTTAGTGTAATTAATATTTAATTACAATTGCATAACTTTACTTAGGTAATATTTAATTCCTAGGTTTATTTATTCTCATCATTATCGTATTGAGCTATCTTGCTGCTCAAGATAAGATTAGGGTTATGCATCTTTGCTTTTATAAAGCAAATCATATCTTGTAATTAAGAATTCTCGAATATATCAATTTGCACATCTTTATGCGAATCTCTGCTTTTTCATTTTTTTCTTTTGTGGAAGGTGATTTTTTTGGTTTATAATCAGATCTTGGTTTCTAACATTGGATTAGAGCCTTGATTTGCAACCCCTTCTCAGATTTTTTAAGAAAATCATTGCAGGGTTTGTTCACGATTCCTCGAGGGTATCATGCCTTGAGTTTACTCATGATGAATTTTGGATCAGATTGAGCTTCACCATTGGATTCAGAGCGCTGAAAAAGTTAGGATTGACTTTTATTTTGTAGATTTTGGCTAGCATTTGCCAGATCTATGAGGGTTTCAAGCTAGGAGATTTTTTGCAAGTTCTGGAGGTAGCCAATTTTTTGGAGTAGTTTGAGCAAAAACGGAGGTCACCATGACGTTCGTAGTGGCCAAAAACCCTAAGATCACCTTTAGTTTCATCGATTTTGGTGAAAGTTGTTTTTGAGGCAAAAAAATTTTGCTTGGGGGTCGTACGGCCTCCCCAGCACGCAGTCTGAGGCTCGAAAATAAAAAAATGTAAAAAATCCATGTTTTTTGCTATGCATGTCGATGCCTCCCATACAAATTAGCTCCACCACCTGGTGGCCACCGGCCCGCCATCGCCGCCGGTGCCCACTGCCCAAGCACCGCCGAGCCGAGCTAGCCCCCGCGGGCTCCCTACAACAGCTCCAGTCCTATGGGGGACCGGGCTCTATGCGCCCAGCCCCAATGTTGGTTCTATGGAGAACTAGGGGCTTCACCCCCAGCTACTACCTTCTAGCCCCTAGTCCCACACAGGACTAGGGGCCGAATTTTTTTTAGCCCCTAGGAGGCCCTGCAACCCTTATTGGGCATTCAGGAGCACTTTTCACGAAATCAGGTGTATTTTTTGCATACGATCTCCGTTTTTCATAAACAAGATATCGTTGGAAAGATGATTCCGACACCAATCCAATGGTATAGGTGTTTTTACCATATTTTTTTCTAGATTTATTTTTCAGGTCTTTGAACTTAGATGAAGTTTTTTTCACTTTAGAGGGCATATCTTTTGACTCAGTGATCCTGTTTTCATCATTCTTGTGGAATTGGAAAGCTGATTCAATCCTCTACACATATCTGAGGTCTATTTTTATTTTTCTATTTATGCATGTTTGTATGCTCTCCTTTTACAATCGTTGGGTTATTGTAATAAATGAACTATGATAAAACTCCATCAGGGGGGTTTCTTCCATACTAAATTTGATTAGAGTGTAGTTTTCACTTTGATCTCCATCTCCATCTTGATTTTTTGGCAACTCATATGGGTTATATGGTTTCCTAGTATCTTTTGGCCACATTTTTTTGCTATTACTTGACACATATCAGATTCATTGGTTCACACCTCAGTTGAGAGATTATGTTTCTTGATCCGCATTGCTTCAAATATTTCTCAGTTTGAGGGCCATGTTTTTATGGTTAATGTTCCAGAGTCTTTATGGTACTCCTTCCCATGGGAGAGTTTTAGTCACAGTTTGGCATCGGCATCAAGATACACAACTTCCAGATTCTATCATCATCTCATCTACTGTTGCTTCGCCGATTCTAGGGTTGTTCCAGTTTGTGAGTTTTCCAGTGTTCCGTGGCATCGGGTCTGCTATCACATTATCATGATTCCGTGTTTGGTTTCAGTTGTAGATAGAAGTATCTTTCCATGCTTTTTAGATTCGTTATAGTGTTACTCCACAGTGTTCTTCCAGTGCTTCTCTGCAGCAGTCATCTCATTGTAGGGGGGTTTTGTCCCACTGGGTTTTCCTTCTCTACTTCATTATTGCATTTGTACTTGAGTACCTGATCAGGCCTTGTTGTTGGGACCCATTCATGCTTTCTTGAGTTCATCTTAGTTTTAGGTGCATTCTTTTTTAATCTCCCTAAGTTGCACTTATAGGGGGGTGTTAGTTTAATTAATATTTAATTACAATTGCATAACTTTACTTAGGTAATATTTAATTCCTAGGTTTATTTATTCTCATCATTATCTTATTGAGCTATCCTGTTGCTCAAGATAAGATTAGAGTTATGCATCTTTTCTTTTATAAAGCAAATCATATCTT
The DNA here is from genome assembly GCA_007258455.2 of Sequoia sempervirens. Classification (NCBI taxonomy): domain Eukaryota; kingdom Viridiplantae; phylum Streptophyta; class Pinopsida; order Cupressales; family Cupressaceae; genus Sequoia; species Sequoia sempervirens. The sequence continues at coordinate 163,606,858 of VDFB02105785.1, read as the reverse complement.
GTAATTAAGAATTCTTGAATATATCAATTTGCACATCTTTATGCAAATCTCTGCTTTTTCATTTTTCTCTTCTGTGGAAGGTGATTTTTCTAGTTTGTAATCAAATCTTGGTTTCTAACATGTTTAACCACCTAAACTTGGTCAAAACTTCATGAAATTCAATTTTTTTTTTCAATCTTATAGTATGTGAAGTATAGAATGTGACACATATTTTAGATTCAAAATATGTGATACCATTTGAAAGCTACATATATTTTTCAATGAACCTGCCAATCAAGACTTTAGTCATAATTTAAATAGAAAATGAATAATAATTATTTATTAAATTCAAAGTAAAGGGTATTTGTAGGATCATGATGGACCAAAAAGTGGTAATATGATGGGTATGTGGCTGACGACTATCTTTTTATGCAAAATTGATGAAACGAAAAGGGTTTTTAAAGGAGATTCTCAAATTTCCACTACTATAAATTATGCTTTACTTTGAATTTAATAAGTAATTATTATTCATTTTCTATTCAAATTACGACTAAATTCCTTATTGATACGTTGATTGAAAAACATCTATAGCTTTCAAATGGTATCACATTTTTTTAACTCCAAAACATGCGTCACATTCTATAGGATTAAAAAAAGAAAAATTGAATTTCATGAAGTTTTGACCAAGGTAAGGTGGTCAGACATATGAGTTTTTATATTTTTAAAAAATTTGTAATAAAAAATTCATAATTAATTATTTTCTTGGAAAAAAATTACAAAAAAAATGTATCACATCAGAGCATGAACCCTCTACTTATATCTAAAATATTATAAAAAATATATTATCATTTTATTGTGGTTAGGGTGGTCAAACAGACACCTACTTATTTTTTCCCTGAAATTTAAGTACCACTGCATTGAAATTTGAAATTTTCACCAAATAGATTTTTCCCTTTTTTAAACAATTCTAGTAGTTTAGAAACTAAATTCAATTTGCTACAGATTCTATTCTTACATATTTTTGAAATAATATAGATAACTTATTCAAATTTCTATGTCAAGTTTCCTAACTCTATTTTTTCTGAATTTTTTGCCACTTAAGGGCCTATTTTTTCCATGATGATCCTGGACATACCCTAAAGCATAATTTATATTGGTGGAAAGCTGAGAATTTTCTTTAAAAACTTTTTTCGTTTCATCAATTTTGGGTAAAAAAAGGTTGTCAACCACATACCCCTACACATACCCATCATATCACCACTTTTTGGCCCATCATGATCCTGCACATACCCACTTCAAATTTTAAATAAAAATTTTACCATTCCCCCAAAAAAACATATCATTCATGTATAATGCAATTATGAGAATACAATTATTATCTAATTTAGATCTCAGAAATCCTAATGACAACAAATAAGTATCAAACTTTTGGTACCACATTCTAGGAGATTACTTAAGACCATACAAATACTTTTTCAACTTGCAAACCAATTTTCTTTACCTTTAACCACAAAATGCTCTGATTGTGACATATAAATCTCTTTCTCCAAGTCACCATGAAGAAACGATGTCTTCACATCCATTTGTTCCACTTCTAGATCATAAACTGCTGCAAGTGATAACAATAATTAGATAGATGTTAGCTTCAAAACAAGAGAATTTTTTTTACCATAGTCAATTCTGTCCACTTGAGAATACCTCTTAGGGACCAATCATGCCTTATACTTCTCAAAACTAACATTTGGACCATATTTTCTCTTGAACACCCATTTACATCCAACAAGTTTGCATCCTTCAAGAAAAGGTACTAGATCCCATGTATCATTTTTCTTCAACGCAATAATTTCTTCATCCATGGCTTTCATCCAGGAATCTACATCACTCATACCCATAGCCTCTCTAATAATCCTAGGCTCATTAGTGTTAGCAATCAAAGCAAAAATACAACCAAAATCAAACAATGAATGACCAAACCTTTCGGGTGCATATCCAAACCTATTAGGTTGCCTCCTATCTCTAATAGACCTCATTACTTGCTGAGGTTGAGGTTATTCTTCTTCTTCAAAACTCTGAGAGCTTCTCAAGTTCTCCTCATCAGCAGGTCCATTTTAGGCTTCAGGTTTGACTTTCTTAGAATCAAGACAAAGTTTAACCACATCTTCTTTCTTTTTTTCTTTTGTAGGCTACAAAATGATGGAAGAAGGTTTCATCTCTCTAAAGATAACACTTCCACTATCAAGAACCTTTTCGGCCAATGGATCCCAAAGCTTGTACCCTTTCACACCAATACCATATATGATGAAAATACACTTGGCAACCTTGTTTTCCAACTTCGACCTTTTCTCCCTTGGTACAAGAGCATATGCCTTGTTAAAAAATATACGAAGATGTACTAATGAGGGATTCTTTCCCAACCACACCTCCGTAGATGTCTTATCAATAAGAGTTGATGTAGGAGATCTATTTACCAGATAGCATGCAGTGACAACATCTTTAGCCCATAACTTTTATTCAAGGCTAGTTACACTTAGCATACTCCTAGCCCTCTCCATCAACACCATGTTCATCCTCTCCGCAACACCATTTTTCTGAGGGGTATATGGAGTTTTATTATTCCTTTCAATCCCATTTTCTATACCAAATTTATCAAATTTTATGGAGCAAATCTCACCACTCGAGTTGTTAGTCCTCAAACTCTTTATCTTCCTACCAATTTAATTTTCTACCAATAAATAAGTGTCCTACTATAATCATCTACAAAAGAAACAAAATATACAAATTTTGATAACAAAGGAACATTTATAGGACCAAAAAAATCAAAATGCACATAGTCCAAAACCCAAGAAAATTTGTGAGAACTGTGATAAAATTGAATACTATTTTGCTTTCCATAAATACAATGTTCACAAAAATTGAACTCAAGATTACAATCACCAAGCCCCTCAACAAGGAATTTATTTTTCAAGGTTCTTAAATCCTTTTCACCAATGTGACCAATTCTTTGGTGCCAAAGCATTGTCTTCTCAATATGCAACTTTATCTCCAAAGCATGAGAACCCTTGGGTACCTAGAAAGCACAACCATCAAAAGTAGATGCAACTTTCTTCTTTGCGACTGGTTCCAATGTTGAGGATAGTGACTTGAAATTTCTTTTCTTCTTTTCCACAAAAGAACTATCACACTAAACTGTGCATGCATCCAATTGAAATAGAGTTCCTATTTGAAAACCCTTAGCAAGAACTATAGTTCCTCTTGTCATCTTGCATTCTCCATTCGAGAAAAAAAATTTCACACCCACATTATTTAACTTACTTACAAAAAGAAGGTTTCATGCTAAACTAGGGACATGCATGACACCATAGATCCCCTTAACTCTACCATCTTAGAATCTTATCTTGATAGAGCTTCCACATCCAACAATTTTTAGGTGACAGTCATCACCCAGGTACACCTTCCCACCATCATAATTTTTATACTTAGAAAACCAATCTCGATGTGAAGTCATGTGGATAAAATCCCTAGAGTCTATTAGCCACATGCATCTTGTGATGTATGTGTTTCCAAGGAAGTGACAAAAGCATCTGCATCATCCTGAGAAGATTTATTAGATTCAGAATAGAAGAATTTCTTCTTTTTCTTCTTTTTCTCCTACCTACAATATTTGCTGAAATGACCAGGTTTTTTTGCAATTCCAACATTTTTCCTTGCTCTTTTCAGGAGACTTACATCTCCCATGAGATTTGGATTCTAACTTTTCTTTCTTTGTGTTTTTCTTTTTACCTTTTTCTTTCATTCTTCCTTGAACCGGTAGAGCCTCCTTAGCCATTTCAGAATATTTTGTTTACATCTCTTTAGCTATCAATGGTGCAACCACTTCATCCATCTTAAAGGTCGTAGTGGTACTTACAATGGCCATAGTAAGGTGGTCCCAAGAATCCAACAGTGAGCACAACAAAGTCATGCAACAATCCTCTTCCATTTTCACACCAATAGATTTCAACTGGGCAACAAGCATGTTGAATGCATTTAGGTGATCTACAATAGATCCTCCTTCCTCCATCCATAGAGAATATATCTTCTTTCATAGGAATAACTTTTTTACTAGGGATTTAGCCTGATATTAGCTAAACAAAGTCTTATTAGACCCTTAGCCTTTTGATCCATCAAATCACAATCTTCTTATTTCATGCCCATTGTGATAGTTCCATAAACAATTGTCCACAAGTCGTGGTCTACAAGCATGTCTTCCATCTTGAGATTCCACAACTCAAAGTTGCCTCTATTAAACTTCTCTATCTCAATTCTACTAGATGTGCTTGCCATCTCCTTCCTACAATAGGGTCAACACAAAATTTCTACAAAAGGCTCCCAGTCAAATAAGATCAATACAAAAAACCCTTTAACCCACAATAGGAAATAGACGTGATCAAGCTCTGATACCAACTGAAAGGAAGCCAGGTACATGGAAATTCTTCCAACACTAATCTATTAGACAAGAAGATGCACATACAAGTAAAGTTAAGCAATAGAGATACACTAAAAACACATAACACCAAATATACGTGGGGAAAACCCTTTCGGGAAAAAAAATCTCACTCCAAAAGCATTTAAAATTTATTATCTATAAACAGCGGTTACAATACACTTGCAATACTAGCTTCTACAAGAGTTTATCTGTGTACAATTCTAGAGTAAATACGATAGCATAATGGTATCTCAACACAATTTCACACGACTCCAAAATACACAAGTGCTCAGTATATAAGAGATTACAATGTATAAAATAAAAATTTCTAAAATAAATGCCAAAGGCAGAAAATGCAACATGGAAAGATCCAAAAACACTATGGATGCACAATGGTAAGTTTCCAAATTGTCACCACATGCTAATCTACAAAATCTGCACTTGCCAAAATAACCGCTCTTTAGAAATTCACATTCCATTTAAACTCAACATGAAAATAGAAAAATATTTTATGCAAAACTCCACCTATAAGAAAACAACTTTCTAACTTGACTCCTCATCTGAATAGAAACTACAAGTTCTAACTCACAAAGACAAAGTGAGAAAATCAGCAACATTTAATATTTAGAAAAATCAAATCTATGGAAAAATCAAAGGTTGAGACACCTTCTTTTTCCTAACACCTCTCTTATCCTCTCTATCTCTCCTCCTCTCTATATATTTATCTCTTCAATATTTATTCTATTCCTATCACATTTCTATAAGTCTATCTACTATCTCTATCTCCTTATTTCTCTACCTCTCTCCCTTCCCCCCTCTATCTCTCTCTCCCTATTACAAACATAGCATGAGCCTATTGGTAATGGAGTCTAATTATATTCTTTATTTAGAGGTTTTTTAAAGTCATGTTTGGATCCATGTAAGCTAATGGATAGTTAATTTGATG